>JAPYZP010001158.1:0-22745 GCA_030522985.1 Torymus sinensis | reverse complement strand
TTTCTGGCTCAACACGCGACAGGTATCTCTTTTAAAACTTTTTGCGGCTTTGCTGTATCTAAATAATAATCGAATTAAAAATATCGAAATAAACTAAAGTTTTGAAAAATGTAAAATTTTTCAAGCCATTATTTATGCAATACTTAATTTTACAAAAAAAAATACAACAAAAGAGAAATCGATATACTTGAATTTTTCAATAACGTAGCATGTGGCGGCCGCTTACTTGCGACGGACCACGTCAAATATTTCTACTCCCACGCCCGTTACGGGAGTCAAAACTACGATCACAGAATGGATTGCGATTGGACCATCGAGGCTCCCATCGGCAAAAACGTTCATCTTAATTTCCTGTCTTTCAATCTGGAGGACGAAATTGACTGCAGCTACGACTGGGTCGAGGTGCATTCCGGGCTAGACACGTCCAGTCCCAGTTACGGCAGACTTTGCGGAAATTCGGTAAGTAGAGTTCGACGCCACTTAAATTATTCAATCATAACGTATTCAGACCTTTAAATATATTTCAGAAATTTTAACTTATTTGATAATTCGTAAAATAGGTAAAAATAGTTTTCATGGCTTTTTTCATCATTATACGTATATGTATAGAATTTAACCATTTCAAAGTTCTATAGTATCACGCAAACAAGTTTTCTCCTATAGTATAGAACATTACTGTAATACACTTGAAAGTCTATTAAAGATAGTTCTACCAACTTTACATGAAGAATATTCAGCGGTTTATCATGCCATTGTATTAATTATACTATAGGTATAGCATTTTAATAAATTACCATAGAACTTCATATAACACCAAATTATATGGCATTTTTAGCGATAAATGTTTTAATTAGAAAAGAAAAAGAAAATATTTTCCTTTTTACTATTTATTTATTTAATTCGTATGTAATCACATTCAACTGGTAATATAGATATCAGAACTGATGTTTATGTTTAAAAGTTTTGCTTTGTTTGAACAACAATAACACTCTTGTTCACAGAATACGACGGATATCATATCAATAAATGAAGCGCTACTGGTGCGCTTCCGAACGGACGACACGATCTCGAAGAGCGGCTTCGCCGCAACTTACTTCGCCTACGATCGACCAGACAGTGAAGAGATCGTCGGTGGGGAGGACGAGGACGAAGACGACGGAGCGAGAATTTGATTGTATGGGAACACTTTAAGTTAATCGTTTTATCTTTTGTGACGTGCCATGTAAAAACCAATTCACGCGCGTAAAAGTTCGAAGTGCGAGCCTCAAAAATTATTTTTCGAAAATTACCTTTCGAAAGATTCGTCTTTGAGTGCGGAAGATGAAATTGTTATCGCTAAAAAAAAGTGAATTTCTTGTGCAGTGCTCGATCGCGAAATCAGTTACATTTTCATTTTAGCATTGAATTAACAGCCACATTTAACGATTTGGCTATATTTATTTATAATTCATTTTAACACTCATATCTACATATAAGAAAACTATATTTTCGTTTTAATAATATTGAGAATCTCCAACGATGTATTAGAATAAAACGAGAGTTTATTCAAGTGAAATTAAGAGAATTCACAAAGGTGAATGTATCATCAAAAAATATAAACTATAGATAAATAAGCGTAATGAATATATTATATATTATGTCAAAAATAATAACTCTGCAACTTAATATTGCAGGCGCAAAAATGAATGTGATTATAAGAAATCTTAAATTTTTCTATCTAACATTTATTAGGAAAACTTAAAAATACAACACATTAATTTTTATAATTAATGTTACAATACGAAATACTCATTAATATGTGAAGTAATAAGTAAATAAACTAGATGTTATTTATTTATCGAAAAAGCTCGTAAAATGTTCGAATTAATTTTGCTCTTCCAATCATATGAAATTTTACTGGATTTTACTAATGAAATTCAGAAGTAACTTATGTGTCCTTTGACACTGCCAAAAACCTAAATTTTCTGATCCTCTTCTATTTCTCTTTCTCTCTTTCGAGCTACTATTTCTTGTAAATAGTAAGGGTTGTCTAGTATAGCGAACTATTTCTATAGGACACGTATGAGCTATCAACGTTGTACCGTTTTATATATTTACGTATAAAGAACTAACTAGTCTTAGATCACACTCCCATCTAATCCAAAGCAATATTTTCAATTCTGGTTTCGAACTTTAGAATTAAGAAACGAAAATAGGACTGCCAAATATACTGAACAAAAATATAAGCAGGAGCGTGATGTTAGTGTTATGATTGTAACCATCGTCGGGCAGTTGTAATATCAATTTTAATGATAATGAAAAAATTCGCATTTACGACAAATAAAGTTGAGTTCGTAATTTTTGTACATTCTTTATACTTTTTTTCACTTCACTTTTTGATATAAAGATATGTATTACTCGTTACGACTCTTGTTAAAGAAAGAATTTCACAATTTATTGAAACTATTATATTTTACACGAATTGTAATCATAAAAATCATTTATTCCTTATAATTATGTAAGATAAATTAAAATTAAAGTAATCGATTAAGTGTCATGAAAACTGAGAAGTATGTATTTCGAAAACAATAAAACGTACGTCAAGAAATAGCATAAACTACATTGAAATGTTGAAGTTTATTTGTTCCCAACTTTGTTAATATTAGATACATTTTGTTCGAAGTAAATATATATGCGCTTATATATGGGTATATTCAGCTTAAAAATTAACAGTATATTGTACATAAAGTTACTTTTAAGGCTTTTTGCAGGATTGCAAAGCTCTCTTTCTCATCATATGCATCACTCACTTTATCACAGTCGCGCGATTTTTTTATTTAAATTCAAACAATGTCATTTTTATTACACATTACTTTGTCCAGCGCATCATCGCAAAAATGCAATTTTCTTATTAAAGAAAGCCAGTTCACGATAATATAATAAAACACAACACATATCAAGTATAAAACAATATATACGCATTAAAATAAGTAAAATTTATATACGATACAATAAAATTTTAAATAAAAATATCCATAAAAAAACAAATCTCTTGACAAATACTTGCAAGTCATGCAAATATGTCTTACATTAATAATTACTATATAGATAAAAATACAACTACATTAATTATATTTTATCCAAAGGACAACAATTTTTGGAACTTTGTTCACGTTAAAATTTTTTGTTCACAATGATTACATATGGGCTATTGCACTTACGCAATACTTAAAATGTATATAAATTTATTTTTCATAAATTCCAAATCTTAACTTTCCAAACATTTAACTAGAAAAACACAGCTTTCAAGATATGTTTTGATCGATTTTAAAGATATGAAATTTTACAATTTTGTACGATTCTTTTTATACAATCCAATCAACGTTGAAGAAAATATAGTTTTGTATTACATACAATACATTACAGCAATTTTACACGCTCACTTATATCTACTAGGGCAAGTATAATATAATATATACATCGACAGTGTAATAAGTCCATTTCGTTCAGAGGGACGAATTGCAAATCAAAATTTTGCCTTTGTAAAAAAAATCTTACAAACAAAAGAAAATTCGTTGGAAGAAATACATGAACACCAAGAGTTTTCAAATGCGAAGACGTCGTAATGAGTCGTCGTTTTCTTGCATAACTCATGTAAGGAAGGTAAAAAAAAGAGGATCATCGCGCATATACCCCTTCCAATATCGTTGGACTCTAAATCCCGGCTCAGATAATATCAAGTCATCTGGAGAGCGGAAGAAAACATAATGGCACAGCAACCCGTGAAGAACGCTTTTACATTAATTCGAGGTGTCACGAGCGAATGCCAGCCAAGTCCATCAAGTGTTTTACAGGAATATCCTAAGAGACCGCTATTCTAAAGGATGATACTGACTGGCGTTAACCCGCGACAAAATAAGGACGGTCATGAAACAGGGAAAAGGCAGAGAGAGCAGCTTAGATTGGTATTCTTCTTTACGTGTTGCCGAGCTCAGGATCAACATCGGTCGACGTGGAGGCGCGGCTGGGCCCACTACCCGACTCCCGGTAGCTCGAGCTGAGGCTATTGGCCATGCGCTGATAGTGCGGCTTACGGTCACTCTGCGCCCGCGTGTAATCCAGGTGGTCGTACTCGAGTTCGGCGTTGTTCTGCTTTATCTCGTCATAAACGTGCTCGTGCTTTTTGCTATCCATCTCGTCGATACTGTGGTAGACGTTCAGATTCGGATTTGCCAGGTCGGCGTCCTTGTTCTTCATCGAGGCCGTGTGGTCGTACTGCAGGCCGTATGCACCTGTGGAAATTAATTTTTCGTTTAGTTATAATTATATTAGAATACCGGTTATACTCATATATTTAACTCAATGGTGTACCTTTACAATTATCCTCTTCGTCATCTGTACAACATCCAAATCCTAATTTAGTTTTCTCGTTATTCACATTTTTTCTGGTTAAAATATTCTTTATCTGTGCATTATTTAAGAGATGATCTGTACCGTCATCTGGACGAGCGTTTCCTTGATAAGAGTACACGGGATTGTCGAACTGATTACGATCTGTAAAAATTTTAGTATTTATAGATTTATTACAGAATAGTAATTATGAAATTTGTCATTAAATTTTACTGATTAGAATGATATAATAGCATCTTATATATATTTTTTCTTTTTGCCGAATATTTGAAATTTAGGACGACTTCTATGATTATAATAAAAATTGCATCATTGTAATAATATTTTGGAATTTAATTTACTTATGCCTTTAATTAATTTTTAATGCAAATATTTAAAATTATTACACTTATTTATCGACGAACGAGAAATCGATTAAATAGAAAAATAACCCGCATGTTTTTTATCATAAACGCGTAAAGGTGTATTACCTCATGGTGGTCTAGAAATTATACCGAAAATTCTGAATTGATATTTATTAATTTACTGTGAAGATATATAAATTATTTTATTGACATTAATTAACTAACGAAATTTTTTTTTCGAGATATTTTCATGAGCATTACCTGGAGGTGTAACTGGCTCAGCTATGTACTGCACTTGCGCAATCTCCATCTTAAGATTAGCTACTCGCCGCCGATGATACATCCAGGCAGCGCAGAAAATTGCTATGCCCATAATGCCCGCGAAAATACCACCTATGACGCTACCGTAGCCTGCTGCTTCTTTTTCCTGTATGTTGCGCGAGAATAATTCTTCGTCGCAGTTCGGGCCTGGTATTTTAAAATTACACAGTTAGTTTTTCATCAATATATTAATTTGTAAATTAATTAAAAGTGCATATTTTACTATTTGTCTGAAACATACCTGTACGACCATGCTTGCAAATGCAACCTTCGGCTGGGTGACAGATAAAGAAATCGTTTTTGCATTCACACGCTTCCATGCAATGATCTCCATAGTAGCCCTCGGGACAAACTAAATTTTAAAAAAAGAAACTCAAATTAGCATACTTATGAAATAGTTTCAGCTAAAATTTGATTGAAAATTACCTTGTAAGTAAATATTCTTATAAAAATATTATAAAAATATTAGTAAAGAGTATAATTAAAATCATGCTTTTAGTATCCATTGTTAATAAGATGATTAGAAAACTTATTTCATAAGCTTATTAATTAATAATTCGAGTGGTACCTACAAAAAAATTAAATAAGGAAATCGTTTTTTGGGAGTTAAATATATATTATACAGGATAAACATCTATTTGGAAATTCCTAGTATAATAAATTTGTAACTGATAAATATTTACATCAATATCTTATGCAAATATATGTGCAATAATTGTATGGGAATGTGCATTAAAAAGTATCATTTATCGATTGGGGTTTTCAAGGTTGTATTAAAAAGTAAATGATTAAATGCTTTATAAATGAATTTTTATTGCACTTTTAATACAAATACAAGGATAAATAAAAATACTTCATGAAATTGTAAAGGGACTCTACAGGCCAACGTCTGCTCATGCGCCAATGAATAAAATATATAAATTGTTATGTATAAAAATTACGTCAACGTTTGTACCATATGAATTAAAAAGCCTCTCAAGTAATACTGAAATGTTACGAATTAACCAACAATTAAATATTCTAAAATCACAGTAGAAAGCTTTGATTGATTAAATTAGCACTTAGCAAAAATTATTTTGTACTCATAAAATTAAATATCAAAAAGTAACAATAAAAAAAAATAAAAAAAAAATAGAAAACACTTTTGTATCATAAAATTAAACATCAACAAGTAACAATAAAGAAAAAAGTAAATAAAAAAAAAATTACAAAAATGAAAAAAAAAACAAACGTAACATCGTGACAACAAGGACAGTACAACAACAAATTAATAAAGAACTTCAGCTAGCTGGTTAGGAGGCATGCAAACTTAAAGCTTAGTATCTATTATCTACTATAGCCATTACGTCATAGAGCAGGAAAAATTTTGAAGGGATTAAAGAAACATCGGCTATACGCCAACTGTCTGAAATTTAATCATGTCCGAGGGCTTACTTTCGGTGCAGCGCGTGCCGGCCCAGCCGGGCGCGCATCTGCACTGTCCGTCGTTCGCCCGACACTTGCCCCCGTTGAGACACTTGCAGTGCTGGGTGCAGTTGACACCAAAGGTACCCTCTGGACAGCGCAACTGGCAGTTCTTGCCCTGCCAGCCAGGTAAACACTGGCATACACCTGTCACGTGGTGGCATTCCGCGCCGTTCTTGCACTCGCACTGTTTGGCGCAGTCCTGACCGTAGCGCTTCGGTGGGCAGGGATGCTCGCAGGTGAGACCGAGGTAGCCTGGTCGACAAACGTACTGTCCGGTCACATGGTCGCACGTAACATTACCTGAGGAGACAAAAGGGAGGATATTAAAATAAATCAGGAGTGAGTTGCTTTAGATAGTTTCTTCTTCGATTAACGATTTTCTGTTTGTACGAGAGAAATTTTGTGATGGGGCATTACGAAAAGGTTCGTGTTTGGGTTACGATTCGTTGTTCCTAAAAATGAATCACAATTTTTATAAATTATTCCAGTTCAAAAGAAAACTTTCTTACAAAAATTATAATTAATTATTGTAACTCTAGAATTTTTTCTATGTGACATTGCAATCGTTGTTATAAAATGTTATGTATGTCAGACAAAACATTGTAATTTTACTAAAAAAGTTTTCTCTGTGTAGACCTTCTTTGCGGAGTATAAACTGGCGAATCTCATAATTTTTACGTATTAGAAACTAAGAATCTATGGATAATTATTGTGAATATCTTCACACGATCTGTTCCTTGTATATAGACTGTAAAATTAATGATTCTGTTTCATATATCATTGGTAAATTTTCATAGTTTTTTTCTCTCGAAAAGACTTACCCAAGTTTAGATATTTTACTTTAAAACAAAAAATAAAATAAAATTATACAGATAAATAAAAGATAATTATCAAACATATTTTAAAATAACACAAGAAATTTAATTTCGTAAATAAAAGATTAAAAAACTAAGAAGCAAGATGAATATAATATAATTAGGAAATTTTCATTTTCCATATCATTTTATACCTGAAATGGAAATTTGCATCCTGAAATGTGATGTTAATATAGTTAAAACCGCAGCACTACATAACAAACTTTAAGATGTTAAGCAAAATCATTTTCTTTTTTTTTAATAAATCAGTAATGCCACTTTTTAAATACTGTTACAATATTGAAGACAACAAAAATGCAAAGCAAAACTTGGGATCATGCATTTGTAGTTAGTGCAGTAATACATCAAATTATCTACGCAATAACAGCTGATACGAAATTGTATACCGTGAACTGCAATTTTCACTCGGGGAAAAAGTCAAACAATGGAAGTACTTTCTTTTAATAACGCCGTAGCAAGTTCTTTTTAAACTTTTCTCGTGCTAATTCTCTTGCTCTCAAAAAATGCACTTTCAGTTTTAAAGACTTCTAATTGCTGCAGTTTCCCCAAACTTTTCTCCGAGTGCGCACGCGCACACACACACACAATTTCATAACGGCCTCGCTTACTTTACGAAGAATAGAATGGCACATAAAGTAACGACGACACAGCGCGAAGTACAGTAATTGCACCGCGTGCACCGTGACTTTGCGCCACTCATCCTTTTACCTCACGTCTCCTCCGCCTTTGGCGAGCCGCACGCATGCGTGAAAGGCAATCGAAGGTAATTAGCTGGGTCAGCATTGACGGAAACCTGTTTGTGTAAACCTACCGTGCATGTTTTCGGGGCACATTTCCTTGCAGCGCACGCCGTAATAGCCCTTGCTGCAAGGCTGGGAGCAGTCGGGACCCTCCCAGCCACGGGCGCACACGCAGTTGCCGGTGTCCGGGTCGCACGAGCTGTTGTTCTTGCAGTTGCACTCGTTCTCGCAACCCTCACCGTAGAAGCCCGGCGGGCACTGCGTCTCGCACCGGATTCCTATATTGTCAATGGTTCACCGGGGTTAGTGTACAGCCAATTGTTACGATAATACATACCAGCTAGGAACCCAATGTTTTTTTGCCAACTTATCAACAACATTTTGCCCACTGTCACTTTGATTTATAACAATATACTGTTTTGTCTGATTAATTAGTGACATTGGTAAAAAAAAAATGTATTGATATTTTGCAAATCATTTTAGTAAAATTTTAGTATCTTTCCCTCCAGCAGCTATGATATTATTGTTGGGATGATTATTAACCCAGTCATTTTGTTACAGAAATAGATTACAGTTAAACGTTTATTCTCTTGTAAGCGCCATACTGAGAATACTTAGTAATTTACACATTGGTATACTAAAATCTTACTTCATTATATTCTTTTAAATCATAGTTTTCCACGAATGAAGTATTTAAAACGCTTTAGACAATATTATAAATAAACTTAGTATACAAACCATGCCAAGGTGGTTTGCAAGTGCATCGTCCGGTAACCGGATCACAACCGTTGCTGTTATCACCATCACAGTCACAAACCTGAGAGCAGTCGCCTCCAAAGAATCCTTTCTCACATGTATTTTGACAAAACTCGCCGGTAAATCCGGGGGAGCAAGTACATGTTCCTATTCAAAAGAAATCATATCAATTTTTTCTTTTTCAATCTGTATTTAAAATCGTAAGTATAAAATAATTTGTATGAACTCTCACCATTCCCTGGATTGCAAGCTGCTTTGTTGAGACATTTACACTTTTCAGTGCATCCCGCTCCGTACGTGCCTGCAGCGCAAGGACGCTCACACTGTACACCATCCCAGCCTGGTTGAATTAAATAATGTTAGTGTGATTAGTACTTAATTTTTTAAATACTCAATTAATACTTGACATAAGTATAACTATTATAGCAACAGATGGATATAAATATTATATAAATATTACGTGTGAATGTGTGAAGAATATGTTTTGCGTAATGAGTGCAAAATATTACAACTACTTAATATCTTGAATGTGCATGCAGAGTGTAAAGTGTATACTGGTTTGAGAAGATAAACTACAGATGCAATGCGATATATATTAATGATAACATTTAGCATTTCAATAAGTGGAGCATAAATTAAACGAGACGAATATTTAATAACTTTTAGTAAATTAAATTCGCTTAACTACTGACATTACTGATTTAATATTTTCATTGTCATCACTAATTTGAAAATATTATTATTATTATTATTTGCAGCTGTAAAAATTAACGCTTATTTATTAAGAAATTTCATCTGTATAAAGTATTAAATTTGTACACAAATAATACAGCAAAAATATATAAATTAAAGGAAAAAATATGAATAAATGATAGTGTCTTTAAAAAGTAAATATTTAAATATCTTTGGCTTATTTATATAACGAAGTTCAATCTATTTTCATAAAATTGTTCGCTAGCCATTCGAGGCCTTTGATATATAGAGTCAATGAATTCGATTGAAAGAAAAATAAGAGAATGTCGTGCTTTGGCCTAATAAAATACTTTACTGCGGTATTCGAATAATATTTTGCGAAATATTAATAACATTCCTTCTTCTCGGTAAATGTTCCCCCAAGTTGAAAAAGAAGCAAAAATGTAAGAGAAACAATTACTGCACGCGACTTTCCACTTGGAACTTTACAATGAAGTCTTGTCAGCCGAATTAAAAGCAACGCACGCGAAGCTGCACGCGACTTCTTTGTACAGTGCAGCGATTATGACTTGTACACGTCACTTTATGTTACGTCCACTAAATTTCATCAACGACCCTGAGTGTAAAAATTACATTTAAAGACAATATGAAGTTGAATGAATTGGTTAAAAAGGGAATATTTTGCCCGAAATAGAATATAAAATATGTTTCTGACTTGCTGTTTAATTTACACAAATATATCATAATGTTTAATAAAATTTTTAGTTTATAGTATACTAACGCAGCAGAATCACAATGATATGCTTTAATTTCAGTGATTTAAAAGTATGAATCACGATATTCTTTTTTTTTTCTTTTAATCGGATATCCTTATTCAAATACTTAGAAAAATTATCGTAGTTTATTGTAAAAACAACTATAAATTCGACAAAAGCCATTTATCACCTAGTACCTTATATCCTACAAACTCCGAGTATAATGATTCCCAGTATTCCTCATTTCCAAATTCATTCATTGATCAAAACAAAGAGAGAAAGAGAGAGCGCACTTACCGGCCGTACAGTTGCACTGTCCGTCCTCGGGCGAGCAGGTGCCGCCGTTGAGGCAGACGCAGCGCTGAGCGCAGTCCTCGCCGAAGGTGTTGGCAGGGCAGAGCTCGTCGCAGTGCTCGCCCCTGTATCCCGCCACGCAGATGCAGGTGCCGTTGACGGGTGAGCATTGCGCGTCGTGCTTGCACTTGCAGCGATTCTGGCAGTCCTGGCCGAAGGTGTAGAAGGGACAGGTGCGCGAGCACGTCTTGCCGGCCCAGCCGGCCTTGCACGTGCACTCGCCCGTCCACGGGTGGCACAGCTCAGTGTTCGCGTGGTCGCACTCGCAGACCTGTCGACAATGCGATATAAACATCATTTTTCTCCCCGCTCGAATATTCCAGGTGACTTGTAATATATCCTCTTTTTTAACTATATATTCGCATCGTACTATTCGTATAATGTAGTCTCCCTGAGCGCGTATCATTTAACACAGTTTAATATTATTATTAGAACATCCTTGTGCTAAGTTAATGGTATACTGGCCTAATATCTCAGCGTACTAAATAATTGAGGTCAGTAAAATACAATAATTTATTTTAGATTAATCTCACGGTGAAAATATTGGATGCTATTTAATTTTAGAATGATTTAATTCCATAACAGTATAATTATTCAAAATCTCGTTAAAGTTATTACGTTTACTGGAATGAATTATGGACGTATTACACGTATCATAAGGATCATATAATTATAAATTACCTTCGAACATTCGGGACCGTAAAGACCTTCCCTGCATAGGCGTTCGTTGCAGGTTTTACCAGTCCAGCCTGGCGCGCATATACAGGAACCGTCGACCGTTGAACAAGATGCCCCATTCACGCAGGTACAATTGTTTTGGCAGTTCATTCCAAATTTACCTTCTGGACAACTCTTCAGACACTGCACAAAAAACACACTACGTTAGCACTAACTTCCAAAAACACTCATATATTGGTGGAACCAGTGGAAAATTAACAATAGTAAAATAAAGTTAAATTAATAAATTAATAGAAAGAAATAAGGTTGGTAAATTAAAATGAAAATGTACCCTATCTCCAGTATATCCAGGTTTACACTGACACTCTCCGGTAATGTGATCGCATCCTGCGCCGTTATAGCATTCGCAAGGCTCGCTACAGTTTTTACCCCAATAACCTTCTGGACATCGATTTGCACATACTGATCCCTATATAATAAGAAAATCAAAAGAAAATAATGGGAAAATGAAAAAATAAGGCAGAAAAAAATAATGTCAAGAACATAAAATAATCAATAATAAAATAATAAGAACCAGGGTTATCTTGTTTAGTGTTATTTAATCAATCGGAATGGCTCACTGCTCTCAATGATTCCATTTATCATATTTTCCATAATAGAATAATGATTATGATACATAATGATATTATTAAATTATAGAATTATATTTATAAATGAAATTTGCAAATTAATCATTGAACCTGCTTAAAATTCATGATTATTATTATTCATTAATAATTACTTTTATGCAGTTAATATGAATAAAAATAATCTATTGTATGAGATTTCAAAGGCTAAAGGCATAGAGCTGTATGGCTGTTTCCAAAATAACGGAAAACCTTACAAATTACGCTCTATTCTAAATATTTTCGTAGGACAAATTGCTTGATATTTACACTAGCTATTCATATTTATGAAATAAAAGTAAAAAATGAACAATACAGTATAAAGAACGTCGTATGTCCTATATAAAGAACTATGTGTAATGACACTTCCGAAAAGGATAGCGTCGTTTCGAGCGGAACGCAAACAATAGACGCCACTGCGTTCACCTGTCTGCAAGAATGCGTATTGCGCTCTCGCCCTGCCGCCGCTAAGTATTGTAGAATCACGTTCACGCTTTGTCGCGGAAGTAATAATTTTCCAAGGAACACGACTTGTTACTCTTATGCCTTGTCACCATCTTTTGTTGAACAATGAATTTGTCTATGTATATATGTAATAATCTTTGGACAGAAATGACTCCGTCGTCAAAAAATGACTCTATAAGTGTAACTACTCAGAAGTTGATTATGCAAATTTACACGTCGTTGATTACATGCTGGTTATCCATTTATTTCATATGATTCATTTCATTAGATATATAAAAACATTATAAAGACAGAGAATTCACTTCAAAACTCAATTTATAAAAAATTTTTAAATTTTGTATTTTGATTTCTCCTTACCGTCCATCCCGGAGTACAGAAACACTCTCCTGTTGTCGGACTGCAGGAACCACCGTTTTGACATCGACATTCCGATTTGCACTCATCGCCGTGCTTTCCAGCAGGACACAGATCATCGCATCTGAAAAGCAAAATGTACGATTGAATATTTTGTTTATAAATTTTCTTTGAAACTAACACCTTTATCAGAAAATTCGAAAACTGTGGATAGCAAACATTGATTACATAATTATCGCCTACTACACGATTCAATCATTACGAAATTAGATCCTTTTTTTATTGGGCACTTAATTAATTCTGTGAAGTAACATAGAAAGTGCGCCAATCATTCTCTTAGACAAAGAGTTCTACTTTCTAAATATTATGCTCAATGATTTCGATTGATGATTAGAAAAATATTAATAAAACAAAATATAAACTCTCAATTAGCTTCTAGTTTTTATTCGCGTATAGTTATTAGAAAATTGACTTAATCATTAGCAAACAATTTTCCATTGAATTTTGTTAACGAAAACCCGCATTGTATAATGAAGTAAACTGGGAATTCCCAATTTTAGAATTCAGTGAAATCACGTGAAAGTATGCTCTAAAGTATAAAAATTACAGCATATAACACTAACAGATCTGATCTGTATTTTTGATATTATATACATATTTATAAATACATAATATATATACTATTCTGATTGATCTCCTGTAAAATTTGGAATTCTTCAGGTACTTGTTTCAGTCACAAGTTGTAAGTAAAAATAGTTCTTCCAGTATTTTGATTACGAAATTCTTAAAGAATTGGCAATCAATCTATAGAAAATTGAGTATTGTACAAATGAAAAATAAACAAATCTTTGTATCAAATTACACCTCTCATAATATATAATAGAGAGACAAGACTTTTTGCCTTGGTTTTTAGAACGCCAACCTTAATCAGTAAGCAACGCTTAAAATTCTACATTTTACATTCGATTATCATCAATAGCTCCCGATATTAACGCACAAACTTAATTCTAAAAACTGTAAATACACGTATATGCAATCATTTCTTAGTCGCGAAATTCAGGCAACTCAAATTTACGATTGACTCGTAAGCATTCGGAACCAAATACCTATATTTAACCATTGCGTCAACGTCTCCACTCCTGAAAAAACAGTCCCGTCGACTCGAATCCACGAACACTGCAACATTCCACTATGCTGATTTCCCGACGAGGTCGTTCTCAGTAGGAGTAACTACCGCGCAGGTATAGTATATGGAGTGGTACTTACTCGCGAGTCGCGACACGTGAATCGCTCAGTTAACGCGCACGCATATGTAATGACTTTAACGTGTGGATGCGAACGAGTCGTAGGTGGCACAGGTTCATTCACATCGCGAATTAGCGGTACAATGTGTTAGGAGGCACGCGTGCCTCAGCCAGATCGAAGTTCTAGTAATATATTTAGAAATCTTTTAGATGAACTTGAAAAAAGATGTTTATGTATCAAAAATGAAGATAGACGGTCAAAAATGATATATGAATAAAAAGAATTCATTTAAAATATTTTATATAGTAATTTTAAAAACTTTGCAAAAATTTATCAAATATTAAATTAATGTACCATTTATTGTAAATCGACCGTCGTATGAACTATATAAGACTCGTGAACTAGTTAATTAGACGCAGCTACTTGGAATTAACATTGCAATAACTATTCAAAACATCTTAAGAGTTGCAAAATCCAGTTGCAATATTATAATTAATCAAGGGCTCAAAAAGGCGATTGAAATGGATAAAATTAAAAAAATTGAAAGACTTTAATCCCATATAATTATTAAAGATATTGAAAAGTGAACTAAACGAGTTCAGGTTAATGTATTAGTTTGTAGGTGACAAGCTGAGATATTCATGTAAATTATTTCTCATGTCACTCTCAAATGATTATTCGAGTTGCAGCATATTACCGCAAAAACATATGAAATCTAGAATAAAAAAGTAGCAAATCACTGTTATTTACGTCCGAAGTAATAAGTTTTACAGTTTTGAGACAATAATACGTACAATTACACAAAATCTAGTTTTTACAATTATATTTTCGAGAAATAGAAAATGTCGAAAGCCCATTAAGCTATGTATCACGGGTTCTTTATCAGAACGGAAATCGGATATGCACGCTCTCCTTCCGCATTTTCCGAAAGCGCATCGCGGTCGTGCTCGTCGCTTTTAATACATATATACACACACAAGCGCGTGCTATCGCATCGCCCCGCATCCTCATTATGCGTATAAGTATATATCGCTGCACACATAGAGCTCTGTACGCATATTATACTCACAGTGGTCCAGTGTAACCAGGCGCGCAGTGGCACTCGCCGGATATGTGGTGGCAGCTGCCGGCGTTGAGGCATCGGCACTCCTCGGCGCAGTTCTGGCCGTAGCGGTTGGTCGGGCACTTGTCCTGGCAGTACTCGCCGGTCCAGCCGCGCGAGCACGCGCACTTGCCGTCGTAGGGGTCGCAGGCCGCGCCGTTCGCGCACTTGCACTCGTTCAGGCAGTCCTTGCCCCACTTGCCGTCCGGGCACTCTGTGGGTGATGAAAGCGCGAGAATGGGTTTAGTTGGAGCTTTTTTTTTAATGTACAAAAATTGACGAAAAGGTAGGTTGAATTGAGTCGGTGAAGGTTATTCAATGCTTTGCGTATTGGGAAAAGAGGAAAATGAAAGAGACGGAAATTTAGTCGGTAATAATGGGCAAGACTATCGTTATTGAAATGTTACATTTTCAAATTAGAAAAGTTGTTAATGGCTTGATTATAAGTGTATCTATAGACCATTTCTTTGAATTTTCATTAGTTTTTAGCGTTTCTCACTCACGTCGTGTCTGACTCAATTTTTTTTGGCAATGGTCCCACAACTCAATTAATTTTCTACTAAAGATAAAAATATGTATTTCTCCCAAACTTCTTAAAGGTGGAAATCCCATCTTTGCTTTATAATAACAAAAAAAAAAATGTTTTTACTGTGATAAAGTAGTACCATTTCGTATGAATATAAACATTTTAATTCAAAATACACAATAAGTATGATCTATGATTCATCCGGTATTTACAATTAAATTCTTGGAAATAAAAAAAAAAATATTTGAATAAGATGTGAATCTGTTATTATGAAAAATTAACCGATTTCTACATTGATCTTATTAATACAACAATAACTATGGAGTAAAAGTGATTCCAGATCATTATTTTGAAACCTAACAAATGAAATGTTATCATTGGTTTTGCATAAAGGAAATAAAGTTAAAAATATAAAGCATATTTTTCAGTCAACTACTAAAGGATGGTGTTTGTAATTGTACACGCAAGTGTGACTTCCACATTTGTCACTATTCCAATAAATTTGTAATCAATTATAATAAATTTACGAATGTAAACATGCTGCAGTGACTCATAAGTGAAAAAGAACTGTATGTATATTCATCACTTAACTACGAACATTAACATGAGTAAGACCCAAGAGAATTATTTGGTATATTACTACACTATATTACTATATTTATTCCAAAAATTATAAAATATGAAATTTCACTAAAATACGAGTAAAGTTAGTTATGCAGCTAATATGTATGACACATGTAAACTTAACTCTCGTTAAATTTTTAAACCTCAATGATAGAATCTAAATGATGAATTTAATTTTCATGTTAAAGCTAAATAGTATGCACTGTAGGAAATCAAGTAACTCAATCACAGAGTTTACGGTCGGAAAATTCAGGATTTAAAAGTAAAGATTGCGTCACCAATCAAACTGAGTTATACTCACTGACATCGCAGCGTGGTCCACCGTATCCAGACTCGCATTTGCAAACATCTGGAGCAGTGCATGTCCCGTGAAGGCATGGTTCGGAACACACCGCGATACATCTATCGCCTGTGTTTGTTTGCGTGAATCCTTTGCAACATTCCTCGATTGGCCTTTGTTTGGTTATTGTCTGAAAATAAGCGTCGTTTTATTGTGTGCAAATTTTTGATTGATGGATCTTTAAAAGTTCGTTGCAAATAATGTATTACATGAGTTTTGTAAACTGTTCTGAACACAATTTTGTATTTCGAGCATGTAGGCGGGAAACTCCAACAGAAACTTCTTGTTCTTTCGGTATACGGCTTTTGTTCTGATACCTGCACGGTTACAGTATACCTAAAAGTAATTATTTTACAATGTAAATATAAAATTTTAAACTGAACAAGGATAAAGAAAATAAAAACGGTATAAGAGTAACTTACGATTCTTGTCTGGTACAGACATTAGGACCTTCAAGAGTGGCTTCAATTAATCCAGAAAAGAATATTGTAACTGCCGAAACAGCCAATAAACTCATGGTTGTCGTCATCGTGCACGACATTCTTACTTGGTGTCAATCTCTTAAAATCTAACTAAATCATCTTTCTAGCCCATTAGGCCTTTTCCTGAATTTGTTCTATGGGAGAAGTGGATTCGGTATCCTTATTATAAGCCTGAAACAAAATATAATATTTATGAACTGACGCACGCAGTGTTGGAAACGAATAGAACAATATCAATGTTTTTATAAAGATTTATAGAGACCATTTATATAAAGAATAAACAGTAAAAATTATAAATAATATTTTTTATTCATCATCAATAATATTCCTTATTTTACAACGCATCGATATTGAATTTTATTTTCAGCGTTATGAAAAGCACCATCTATTAATAAAAAAGTATGGTAAAATGTGATTTAATATAACTTTATCTTTCTAAAATATTTGCCAATGCTAGACATAAAGTTAATTATAATTTAAATTAGGTATACTATCAATATGTATTGTATAATATTTACTCAATTAAAGCAGTAAAAGAAAATTTGAACAATGTAAATGAGTATTAACAAATAATATTGTTAATTTGAGTCTTATCCCAGTTAAGGTATCACTAGAATCATTTCAATAGGCACTTAGTTAACACTGAAAATAAGCTTCGTGTCAGATAAAACAGCCGTCCCAAAATCGCCTTAATGCGATCGACGCCTGAAAGGCAGCCGCGGGTGACCCTCCAATGCTCAGTAGGGAATGAAAGGGGCGCAGAGATCGGCTTCATTTGCTCTACAAAATAAAGCATGTTTAAAGGCCAGGAGCGTAGATAGCGAACTGAGTCACAGGAAGCAAAGCGCTAGATAAAATCCTCCTTCCTTCGCTCGTATACGCACACGCGCGCGCGTGATGAACTTTCGACCGTAATTTAATGCCAATAAGATTAACCATGGAGCGATAAAAAATTATGTCTTTCCAATGTGCATTATCAATGTTTACAGTTTCATTCATAACGGATGTTTGACTTATTACTCTGATCATGAAAATGTATTTAAAAGTAATTTATATATATCTCTTTATATTTTACTATACTGAGTTTATAAGTACTATTACTTTGTTTACTATGATGAGTTTTAAAGATTTGCATCTTATCTGTATATTACAATATACATTTTTGCATTACTTTATATTGCATGGAGTATAATGAGATGAAGAATGATAATCATCTTAACTTTTATAAATGTAAGCAGCAATAACGTTTCAAGCGAAAATAGGTATGTGTACAACTATAACTGTTAAATAATTATTGAAAGGTTTGAGTTTTACGTAAGTTTTATCAATAATTACAGGTATTTTCGTAAATTGGTTTTGAGGTGAAATAACAAATTAAAAGCATTATCGACAAGATTGTAAACAATAATTTCTTATTTTTTTCACCTTAAAGCATAATAATTTCAAATAATCACTTCGAGGTAACAAATTTTTATTAGAGGAAGGTGCTATATATATTGCATACTAAAGTTGCTATATATGTGCGCGTAAATCGTAAACTTTGACGGTATTATGCTTTGAAAGCATGTGATTCGCATTGTACAATTAAACTAATATAAGCATATGGGCTCATAATATTTATGAATTCAAGGAATATGATTATCATGAGTTTAATACATTTATTGGCGCATTCTAATTGTATATAATATAATAAGTGCTAATTGTACAAGAATACATTCTCTTCTCAGAATGAATAAGAATGATTTATGATTTTTATTGAAGGATGCGTATATACCCCAAACAATTTAAGTACCATTCAAAGTAGTATTCAAACACATAAAGGCTCATCGATATCCTTCCTGAAATTAATAAATCATTCGTATGAAAAAACTAGAATTAAGCAGAGTAAATAATATAAATAAATTAAAACTACGTATAAAATAATTTGAAATAAAAACTGCATAGGCTATTATATTTCTATTGTGCATTATCGTACGTTAATTATCTTACTGCACACAAAAGAGATAAGGATTCGCAGAATCATTAGAGGACAATTTGCATGCGAAAGTGACGAAAATTGCATTTTTATCGGTAAAATGACTAAAATCTTCTTCGAAATCAACACAGTCGTTCCGGTCACGGTCAGTGTCGTGCGACTATATGACTACATCGAGGCAGCCTATGCTACTCCCCTCGTCCGTAAACACGAAACACAAATTAAGCCAATCTTTTTATTTACTTCGGTCTATGGGTCTTATCGCGCGCGATGTTTCATTTGAATTTTTTTCTTAAAGTGTTTTTGTTTTTCAAAACTATAAATGTAAAATTTTATTTTATCGATTCTTAGATAAGTGTCTATTTTCCTCGTGTGCATTTTACTGTATTTCAGTATTTCAGAGCTCTTGTTAGTAAATAATAAAATTAAATCAATTTTGCAATTCATTAGAGATAATTATACTCCCATAAATTGAATGACATTTATTTTTTTACCAAAATTTTATTTAATAATTCCTTATTGTAGTCATTTATGAATTTAATTTGTATCTAAAATGTTACACGTGCAACCAAATTAAAATCGAACACAAATCTCCGCGAGCTCTTGAAGCCATTAACCACCGCTTCCTCGAAGGCGTCATTAACAGACTTGATCTAAGTAAGGTTATGTAAGCGGCAATCCTTTACGCTGGCAACGCCGGCGCTGTATAACGTGAACGCGCGCCTGGTACGCAAGTCCTCTCCTCCCAAAGAGAAATAGCCTAGGTATATAGGAGGGGGCAGACCAACACACACGCATTCGCCCAGTATCCGAGGCCGTCCGGCGAACTCTAAACTCCTCGGCGAGACTTCGTATCACTCGATACCACGATGCAGCGTCTCCTTCGCGGTCGTACTCCCGTTGCGTGTATGTACCATATAGTGTCACCTTCTTGGAAAATCCAGTCATTGTCGCTCGCCAATTACGGATGCGTAATACACTCCTTCCGCGGCTCGCGATATTTTCCTTTTCTCTCGACGTTCGCACGGCGAGTCTTTGTTCGGAGCTATATACTACACGGAGGAGAGCTGCTACTGTGCGTGCCCGCGGATGGAGGAACGAACGCTGCATTGTGCGTAAACCATGTGAGGTTTAGGCGAGACCCAAGCGCGAAATACTGTGTTTACGAGAAAGAAAAATCGTGACTAGTCGTTTCGATAGCGCTTTATTTTATTACCGAGAATTATGACATTACTTTTTTTTTCGTTGCCGTGCGATAAATTCTGACGAGATTTCCGAGCTTTTAAAGTATGGCCTAGTATATAGTCATCGAAATTGTAAGTCATCTTGTTGATAATTAATATCGTACCGATAATTAAAACACGAGGGTTATTTATAATGATTAACATTATTATTCAAAAGAAGACTAAATCTGCACCATAAGAAGAAATGGGATATTATTGGCAGTATAAACGAAGTTGAAGTCGCAACAGTAGACTGATAAGAAATAGATTGCATTACGCGAATGATGAGAAGGAAATAAAATATGATAAACGTATATATCAAAAGGTAATCAAAACAGATTCAATAACAAAGGAGATGAGCTGGCGTCGTGGAACAATGTATCAACGAAGAATTATTTTTGATCAAAATTTTTCTCTTCGTTGTTCTTTCATCAGAAATTCAAGGTTTGTGTATCTGAAAGTTTTTTCATTCTATGAAAACTCTAGTAAATGAAAAAATTGCTTCGGAACTATACTTTTGAAAAAAATAGTAGTCAAGATTAGATTAAACACTGTATCTATAATTTTATATATAATACTAAATTTTTTAAATAAAAGGATTTGAATAAAACGGAGCTGCTTTGTTGTAATTTCTTGAAAATCCTCTATCCTGCGTAGTTTTACGAAAATCAATTATTAAATGCATAAATATATATTTTACTAGCATCAATCCATATCAAAAAAAGAAATTTGCCTTAAGAATACAGGACAAATGTTTAAAGACAATCTTTATTGAATATTTTTCTAATTTATTCTTTTTACACCTATAAGTATTATTCGTATTACTAAATTATGAAAAAGCTTTCAAATTATCTACAATATAAATGATAAAAAATAAAAAAGTTTGGCTGTCAAAATTGTTGAACTGCACATGCATGCATGATCGAAAGAAATGCTTCCGCTCATAGAAACGTAATGCCCGTATGAGTATCAATAGAAGAAAGGGCTGGTGCACACTTGGCTCGGCAAACAACACATCTAAATAATTGAGGAAGTCCGAATCGGTTCTTCAAATATATAATCTCAGCAGTATGTTGCCGAGATAAATGCTCCCTACTCTGATGCGATGCATTTAAGAAGATTAGTAAAAAAGTAGGCTTAGATTCATTAAACGCTTGGGCAACTGGTATTATTCGCCAATTTATATAATTGATACATGTGAGGCGCGCATTCTTTTCTATGGAACGAAAATAAAAGTAATGCAGCCTATGATTATTGTTACATAAACAAAAACTGATTTCTTCATTTCTTCCACCGTAAGCTTCGTTATAATTTCCATCCGCTGTCTTATATACGAATACGAAACGAGACCAGCGATTTTCCAATATACCGCCAATTTACAATTTTCATAGAATTTTTCGCAATCGCTTAAATTTCAGTCACGCGAAAAGAAAAATTTTAGAAACCCATCCTTACATAACAATTAAGACTCCCAAGCCGGAACAGTTCTATTGATTTCCCCGTGCGAAATACTCGAAACGCTAAGCGCGCGCTACATAAGCGCAATCGACAATCGCGCAGTTTAATTAGCCCCACAGCGTGGGTTACATAAAGCGCATCTAATCACAAAAAGCGTAATAAATTCCTCGGGGAATTCCGCAGAAATCCAGGGCCCCAAAATTTCGGACACCGGCCCTGAGGCCCGACACGATCCACTTCCCCTAATGAGGCCGAGCCGCTCGCGCGTGCGTGATGTACGTTATATAGGAGCCGTAAGTACACACATATATATATACGTACATACGTACGTTCCCGAGCGGCGACATGCGGGTCGACGCGCGCATCACGCGTGTGCTCCAGACGTGCTGACACGTCTGTAAGAAGCTGCCTTGCTTGCACATTTTTCAATTGCGGCTGACGGCAGTGTACGGCGAGGGTAACGCGTCTAGGATTTTCCCATGAAGCCACCGCACCGAGCTCGGCAGAGTGTAAACGCTTCGAATGAGAGTCCATTATTATTTGTCGTGCGCGTGCGGCCGTGCAAAAGATAAGCCAGTCCGTTGTACTATACTGCAGTCGTATAGTGGCAGTTACTTCTTACAAACGTTTTAATTATTTTGCAGATGATGAAAAATGTTTATTTAAACGATGTTTTTATTTGCTCTCCGCGCGTTCGTTAGCTTAAACTGCGTGCGCGCTATATACACGGTAATTAAATGTGTCGACTGCAAAAAGGGTTCATCAACTCTAATTACACCCTTTGATGGAACAACTGTAAAGTAAAATGTACATATACGTTTGTAGCGTACTGGATCACCTAGTGATCCACTTTTTTTTCATTTGTGAGTTTTCCGACTGATGAGCTCTTCCAACAGTAGCAGCGGCAGTGGCTT
>JAPYZP010001157.1:0-27402 GCA_030522985.1 Torymus sinensis | reverse complement strand
TATTAAAGGCAATCAGATTGCCCTTGTTTATAATCACCCCCGTAGAATCTGAAATAAAAACTTATTTAAACCTGAAAAAATATTGTTAGCAAAGGACAACCTGACTGCCACCCATCACCAAAGTGCCCCCCCCCCCACCACCACCGAAATGCCCAACGTTTCGAGCCCGCTTCGGCTCCTCTTCAGGGACTGAATTAGTATAATTGAAAAAATTAAAATGTTGTCAATATTTGCAATGAATACCTGACTAAATCTGCGCTACATCATTTATTTCTATTAGATTATTGTTAATTCAAGTAAAATTATATCCATTAACAACACCAAGTAGGTTGATCTCTTATTCCTCTTCCTTCATTAATCGAGAAATCTCCAAGACATCCATTAAAATTTACTTTTACGTACGTACAATATTGATCATAACATTTTATTACTATTCTTTTTACTCGCTATAGGAGACGATCAGGCCTCCAGATTATGGGCTCGGCGCAAACTGTGAGATATGCTCCGAAACGCTAATGCTCCAAAAACCAGAATATGCATGCAGTCGAACAGCGAATTTGAAACGATAGTAAATGATATTTAAGACTTTCCAAGATTAAATGGTTACCGTTTGAAGAAGAGACTTTTTCGAGATTGTTTCAAAACGTCCCGAACTTGATTTCTTTTAAGCTTTATATAGAGTCTAATATCGCGCCTTTCTTCATGCTTCCACGTCCAACAGCATATTTCAAAGTTTGACCCGAATCTGTGAACCTGACTCTCTCCTAGTTTTTACTTTTGCTACTCGATTGTACAGCTAAGACTGTATTATGTAAGATTCTCGACCCTATACTTTATAGAAAAATTCAATTGAACTTATAGGTAGCTGATTATGTTAAAATATGGCTCATGCATTATTTCAAAATTTTCTCAATTATTTTCATTTGTTTTCAAGAGCATTACTTGGTCAGTTTTTTTATTTTTTTAGCTCTTAGCAAGACTAATTTCATGTTCGGAATGTGTAGCATTTTTTTTCTAGTAGAAGATAGATTCTATTTTAATGTATGTTTATACATTATTGTCAATTTTGCTTTCAAAAAAATTGAAAAAACTTTTTGTATTAGTTTGTTCTATAGTGCTTGCAGAAACATACAACAGATTTTCCGCATAAGATATTCAAATTAGTTACCTTTCATTTTCTAAATAACATAAGCGAGACAATTTGTTTTTGTTTTCTGTCAATAATTTTTCTGCATAACATACCAATAGCGCAAATTCAATTAATAATTCGGTTTTGCATAGACTGAACACTCTCATTCGAAAAATCTGATTCATCACAGGTAAACAGGATATATTCAAAAGCATGCAATTAAAAAATTTTTTTTCCTTCATTAAGGAATTAATCTACTCCAAAACATCCATTAAAACTTAGGAATACGTACGTATGTTAACTGTGATATTTTTCATTATCCTTGTTGCACATCATGTGTTATGTATTTTGTAGTCAATCATGCAAAGACCTTAATTACGACTTTAACTTTGTAACTATGCATACAAATAAAGTCTATCCGATCTATTTACCCACACCTAAAACCTTCACCATCCAACCCTGTCATTTCCTATATCGACCTCTCTTAATCCCAAAGCTTGCACTCCTCATCACCCACCACTACACACATTTCTCTCTCTCTCTCTCTTTCTAAACCTCCGTCCTATCAACCATCCGCGCCTACACGCAAGTCGAGTGCGCGCGGACGCGGACCCTAACTCGTGGAGCAAATTGCCGCGTGCACTCGTGCTACCGCACACGAGTGCGGCAATCTGCGCGCGTGTCACGCGTTCAATCGGGACACCGGCGACCTTCACGCGCGACGGCTATGAGCGCGAGGCTGTGATTCCCTCTCGTGGCTTGTATCATCGGCCGTTGCGCATTGCTTGTCCCTTACCTCTTTCGTGGTGAACTTACGGAGCATAGGATGGGTGTCGTAGAAAACAATGCGAGAACGTTGTCATCGAAATGTATGCTAGTTGCTTATATTTTCATGAATACATTGTCTCTTTTTACCTTTGATGACGCTGAAAAATAATCTGTTTGTCTTTGGTTGAGTTATGAATAAAATTTCAGAAACAATTTCTTCTTTCAAAATAGTAAAAAATGAGAAAAACTTCTATGTAGAATTATTGAAGAAGTTGATCTAGATTGTTGTTCTCCAATTATAGAAAGATCTGAATAAATACTTTTTTTTCAACACGTGCATGAAAAAGGCCCTTTTTCTGCGAAGACAGGTGAATGGAAAATCGAGTATTTCGAGCGTCTAACGAAGCTTCCCGCTGTAACGGGAGGAAGGGAACATAGCCTCCCGTTATAACGATTCGATATACCAGATCTCCTATCCACTTTTCATGCCAAAAAAAGGTCCTATTCCTGCACTTATTAAAAAAAAATACTATGTGTAACTAGGGAGCAATTGACTTTGTCAGACTCGGATGAGGATATTGAGCACTCGTGTATAGCACTCGTGCTCAATCATCATCCTCGCTAGAAAAAGTCAACTTTCTTCCCTAGTTGCACAATGTACTATTATATTGTACAGTCTATAAACAGAGTTTCATAAGTAATTTGTCCTTTAAAATACTAATTATGGACGCGAAAACAAAAAGGGTATATAACATGTGTAAACGTTATGTGCTCTTTTTATTTCCGCGTTTTTAATTGAAAAAGATTATAATATCCTTGCAGACACGTTTGCTGTTTTTCTTTTCTTTTCTCTATTTCTCTGAATTTTTTCGTAGATTTCTATCCGAATGGAAACATTGGGAACAAAGAAAAACAAAAAGATTAAGAAAAAATGAAAATAAAAAAAAAATATGCAGAAAACAACAAAAATAAAGAACAGAAATAAATGATCACAAAATGATGATTTACAAAAATGAACTAAAATTTATGGATTGAGTGAAAAGAAAAAGAAAATAAATAAGAAAGACATGAAATAAAAATACAAAGAAATAGAAATAAATAATGACAAAAATATGAACTAAAATTAATCAATTGATTGAATAAAAAAAATGAATATTTTATATTAAAATTTTTGTTTATTAAAAATTTGTTTTGTTTTTTTTTCTATTTTTTTTTAGATTATTTCTTTTTATTTCTGTTTTTTTTTCTTATATTTATTTTTGCTTTTTCCCTTTTTAAAACTGCGGTACGACATTGGGAAACGCTGCAAATTTATGCGCCCGATAGTATGAGGTTTCGGAACGTTCCGAAATTAATAAATTAATAAAATTAGGAAACAAGCCTTATACTTACTTATTTGATTATAAAAATATGTAGGGGTATTCTAAAACTCCGTACCCGAGTTTCCGCATTTCGGAATACGTCCAATGTATTACCTAGAATACGGAAGTAACACAACCATATTTATCTTGAGTTCATCGTTAAAATAAATAAGTTGATTATCAAAGAAAAGCTTTGGGAAACTTGTTTCGATGTTACCTTAACAAACACAAATATAACTATATATAGTTATCTCGATTTTTAAAGAAGCACAATTTCTAATTCATTCTTTCTCTTTCTAAAACAGCTTGGCGAGCTATTACTGCTAAATGGCCTGGCAAATGGAGCGGGTCCCCCGTCGGTTAAAATCTATGATGACTTGCCCTGGCCCCATCAACGTTTAGACCAAACCCCAGATCAACAACAGGATCAAGATCAATATAGACGCGAAACGTTGCGCGAATTTTCTCATCCTATCAACTCGATCGACACGTTTTACCTGCCCGAAGAAACTGCCTATGATGATGTACATGGTATCGACAGCACGATTGACGATAGTTCCGAAGAAAGTCTGAATAGAAATGACAGGAGTTTAATGCACGTAAGCTTTGCTTTTTCGAAAGATCAAATTTTCATTATTTTACGATTTCTTTTAAACGGCTTTAAATGAATCTATTTGTAACGAGACGCATAAATTATGAATAACAGGATGCGATTGATGAAATAACCATGTTTTCATTCCCGTTCAAGGAGTATCGTAATTTGTGCGAAACGGTGACGCGCAAAGTGGAACTGACGAACGATCCGAATTATGAGTACCAGCCTCCGCATTATCATGAAGTATTTTGCAAGAGCAGCTCCCTCATGGCCGATGAACCGCAGAAGCCCAGCGCGATAAAGGTAATAAACTATTTTTATGAGGTATCCTTGAATAAATTTCTCGTTATTATTAGTTTGAGTATATTTTTGAATGAGGTGATGTACCATTGAAAATTGTCTAAAAGTACTAAAGATTCCCTATATATTTAAGTGAGTTTCGTTTGAATGGCATACTAAAAATACATTCATTTAATGCATTCAATTAAATATTTTCAATAATTGAAGAAATTTTTTTGAAATTGAATATTATTCAATCACGTATGTACCTAAACCTTGGATGCATTTAGCATTGAAAATTTTCCTGAATGTTTCATTCGTTCTATAAAAAAAAAATAAAAAGAAATGTAATAAAATTTTTCGTTGTATTATTTTAAATAATTAATTTAAAATAATACAAAATAATTAATGAAATCAATGAAATCAAATACTAACATCTACTTATTCACACTTTCAGAAGTGCGCACATCCGAGCTTCCACTGTGTACAGCGGAGCCGCACGCTGTTTCTGGTGCGCCGGCGCTGGGAGGGCGAGTGCTGGGAGCCCGTGACCAAGGTTGTGGCCAGTGGCTGCGATTGCATGTGGCCTGTGTCGACCCTCGGCGACGTCTCCATTCACTACTGACTACAGTATTATAAACAGGGCAAAGAAGATGACTTACTTTTGTTTTTTAAATGATAAAGACGAAGATTTCTAAAATTATGAGTGATTTATTGAATCTGTTAATGTGATTTATGTAATATATACATATTTATTGATTTTTTGTTTCTCTGTGTCGTTTCTCTGTCTCTCTCGTCTTGGTAATAAAAAAAAACAAACGGATTATTGCAAATCAGTTCCACGAGTTGGCCTTGTGCTTGGGCAGGAAGTTGAAACCGTCCGGTACTTTCCCAAGCACCATTTCCCTGTGAATAAAGTTATGTGTTTATTGTATTGTATTGTGATAGTTTTCTTATTTATCAGCTGTTTTACTTCTTTTAATAAAGTTTATTAGGTATAATAAAGCAATACATTAACGTATACAATTCCTCTTATTTTATATAATATATTATGATTTTGAAAGCTCAAGTTGTGAAATATATCTGTTAGTTTTTAAACATAAATTATCTACTTTAGCAAGACATATCGAATGAATTTGGATTGCAAGAAAATAAACTTACGATAGTTTGATCCAATCAGCGCAGTTCGGACTGGCCATCAAAGTTTCGAGGTCGTCTCGGCATCGGTAGTACGGAGGCCTGTTATTCATCCTCTGTGGCGGATTTACTAGCAAACCAACTGGGACGTATCTAAAGTTGATAGTATTTTTAATGTATACAAACGGGTAATTTCCTTAATGAATTACACTTTTATAAAAATAGATGGTTTAAAAATACCTGTACAAGAAGGAAATCCATTCCAACATGAACCTTCGTGTCGTCTCAACTCCTCGCGTATCGGATCCCCAATGTTCAAGACCGTATTTTGTGAACTTCTTAAGGATATCAAACCTCTCATTTGCAGAGATGTCGATTAATTTTTGTTCCTTTATTTCCTGGAATATCCAGGGTTTAATAAGAGCACCACGAGCTATACTAACGCCTTGGATTGTAGGATAAGTTTCTCTTATCCTCTGATAGTCATCGTATGATAAAATATCTCCCGTTCCGTATACTGGCACTGGAGCCGCCGCCTGGGCACACTCCTCAATATATTCCCAATTGGCGAGTTTTGTATACCTCTGTTCACGAGACCTGCCGTGAATCTATAAGATAGTAATATATTGTTGTTTGAAAAAAAAAAAAAATTTGTGATATAAATTTTAATTGCAATAAAACTTACATTGATCATGTCTGCACCCCAATCTTTGAACTTGGGCATTAACTTATGAGCTATAGGATTGTCCCTATAAACACCGGTTCGTGTTTTAATAGTAAAAGGAATGTCTAGAACCTCAGCAGATGACTTAACTACTGATTCCAGTATATTTAACCTGTTCATCATTCCACAACCAGCTCCCTGCTTGTAGATAAGGTCAATAGGACAACCAAGGTTCAGGTCAACAAAATCAACTTCTGTTTCATCATTTAAAAGCTGAGCACACCTCGTGAGAACACCGGGATTGTTTCCTGCTATCTGTACACCAAATACATCCTCAGATTCATGCCTCTTAACTAAGGCCCACTCTTCCCTTGCACCTTTCAGAAGCTTAACTGCCAGAGCCATTTCTCCGCAAGTTATATCTGCACCGTATTCCTTGCATATCCTACGGAAAGGTAAATTTCCTACTGTCGTTAGAGGAGCTAACATCACCTTGTCCTTCCAATCTATCCTTTTTTTTTCTGCTGGTTTTAACCTTACTTCCTCTGTATCTAAAATGGGTCCAACTTTTTCTTCTTTGACTTTCCCATTTTCTGAAGTCTCAGAAGTTTTAGTTTCTGCAGTTTCCAATGGAACTTCAATATTTTTAGCAGCAGTTTCTGCAGCTTTTGGTTTGTCAAACATTTGATTTGTTTTCTGTAAAATAGAAAAATATTGATCATGCAATTTTAAACAAAAATGTTTTCAACGTAAATAAGAGAAAGTCACTTTTTACCCAATTGTGCTTTTTAGCAATCTTTTCTGCTTTAGTAAAGTCATATTTGTATTTTCTCAGCTGCTCTAAAATTTCTTTATTTACTTGATTTTTTACTGAAGAAGGCAACTTCTGATATGCTTCATATTTTTCTTTATCAACAATATTGTAACCCTCTGGAGAAGTATGTTTGGACCCCACTCTACATGCTGCACCCCTTTGACATTTTCCTGATACTTCAAATGTATAACATTCAGTTCCAATATCTTCTGGTTTTATTTTTAAATACTGACTTCGATCATGTATAAAAGTACATTTATTGTTAGAACATTTTCTATCTTCTTCAACAGTTAAATCTGCTATCCAGGGACATAGATTGTTTTCTCTTAAAGTTTTAAATGGCACTGATCTACCTTTATTTTGACCCCTAGGTTTTTCTTTGACATTATTTTCCTTAGACTTCTTTTTTGGTGGTTCCCCATCCAATTCTTCATCTTTTTTATCATTGTTTTCTTTTTCTTTTGCGTTGTCAGTATTTTTATTATCAGTATTATTTGATAATCTTACACTATCTTCAATGATGTATCTGCAAATTTATAATAAGCTACTATTACAATCTTTTATATTATAAATCCTAAAAGTATATCTTATTAAATTTATGTGATATATAAACAAAGTCATGTTTCAATTTTAATGGTTCCGAAATTCGTAAGATGATTTGTTTTATGAAAACACATATAATATTTCGTCACATAAATCCAATTAATTAAATATAAGCAATAAATTCATCTCATTATCGAACTAAAAATATGGATAGGAGGTTAGAGTTAGCAGATTGTATTTCTAACTAAAAATGCAATGATACATACTCAGGCTTTATTAAGCATATTCCTTTTCTTTGATCTTCTTTTTTGTCTTCCGAGTTAATGTCAATTTTCTTTTCTTCTGTACCCGTCATTATTGAATTTCTACTGTTGTTATTATTCTAGGTTGGAAACAACGGCAGCCGTCAGCGGTCAACCGCTTGGGAAAGCGCAGGAATTTTCCTGTTGGCTGTTTCCATGTGGTTGAATGCGCGCGCATATTACATTCCATTCGCTCAACTTGAAATGTAATTGGTGGATATATTTTCAAAGAAAAGTTAAAAATTTATTTAAACAATTAAAATCGTGAAAAAATTATAAACCATTGAAATCATAAAAATTATAGAAAATAAAATTTTTCCTTTAATTTGAAATCATAGACAATAATTTAATATTAGGTATATTTTAAAAATTTTTTTATTCATGTTACAGAAAAATTAAAGTAACAAAAAATTGTTATCTATTTTAGTTTATTAATAAGTTTTATTTTATTTTAACGCTGAAATAAATAGAATTGAAAAATGAAAGTATATATAACTGACAATATTATTAAAAAATGTTGATTCAATTTTTATTTTAATAATTGCAAATTTTGTTATAAACTATTTAGTTTTATCATATTGCATAATAAGAAATTGTCAATATGACAAAATTGTATAAAAATGTGTATAATTTTAAAATTAGTTTTTAATTATGTTAAACAAAATATTTATATTACAAACTTTTATTTATACAATCATTTCTAGTTCTCTCGCATAGTCAATAGCAAGAGTTACTAATTCTGCACTTGGTATTGGTTCTTCAACCTTCTTTTCGCTCTGCGTTTCAAAGTATAAATAGCCATCTTTTGTAACAGTCCACTTCTTTTTAGTACAATATTGTGTTACTTCTTTCTCTGTATTTAAATTTAACATACGAGCTGCATCTTTTAATGAAATCTTGTCAAAAGCACTTTCCATACAAGCTCCAATTTCATCCCTTACAGTGTTTAACAAGATATCAATAAAGAGAGTATACAATTCTGCCGGAACATTCCCCTTAGCAAGGAAAATTTTGTTGTATGATCCCTCCATCAAATACTGTTCAAGGCTGACTGGATGACGAATATAAACGTTTGACTGAATGCACTCTGCAGGAAGAAGCTCCAGTTCAGTGTGGAATTCAGCTACTCTATTTTGTGACAGCAGAAACAGTAAATTGAGTCCCAAAAGTTGATATTTGTAGGCTGATTCTGGTAAATTTGACTGATAATCAAAGTAATAACACTTGAGTTGTGCCATGTAACGCTCAAATGAAGGGATGTCTTTGCTAGCTATGCTCCATTGCACTCCAATTTCCAGAATATCACCTTAAAATCATATAGTGATTTAGATTTTCAAATCTGATAATAATTTTATTATTTAAAATTATGTTTTACTTACGGGCTATGAGTAATTCCTTTTCAGAAGCACTATCCTTTGTTGGCAAGAATGTCAAACTTGTGAGAGCAATCTAAAAATTTTATGAATTGTGTAACATCAAAAAGCCAGTAAAATATTACTCTTGTTAATGTAAAACGTAAAATAATACAATTGAGCTTTTATCTTAATTAACTTTTAAGTAAATTAATATAAGTTAAAGCATGACGATACAATTTTGACACACATAGAGAGGTTAGCTACGTAAACACCGTTATTTCCGAAGATATTTAAGTAAATAAAAAAATCTAAAACGTACCTTTAGCTGACTCAGGAGCTCCCCGCACTTCTTTAGATCGCATCGGGGCGCCTTGGCCCATTCTTGCTTCAGAATTTGCGCTTTATTAACCACCTCCTTGAGTGCCGCCATTGTTATAATGTTGTTCCAAAGCAGACTAAGCTAAACGAAGCAGCGCGTCTGCGTCTTGAAGTTTGGCAGTCGTCCCGTTCACGAAATCTAGCTCTGCTTTCGACGCATTTCGGAGCGGTATCGCTTTTGATCCCCCCCTTCGGTATGCCGAATCACGAAAATTCTAACCTTTTCTCCAGGAGATGTAAATTTTCCTGATATCGTGTTTAGAAATTTTTTTTCGTATTTTAATTCAATTTTTTATGCGTGATATTTTGTTTACTGGCAAGGTGCAAACAGAAAAAAAAACCCAACATGAAAATCCATGTTAAGGTTTTATTAGGAGAGGAACATATCTTTGATGTAAGTGTGAACAGCATTAATTTTGTTTATTATTATTTTATCTTGTATAAACCGCATCTTTAGTATGTGCAATGTGATATCAATTTATTTACTAATTTTACTGCACAGGTATCACCTGAAGATACTGTACTGCAGTTGAAGGAGAAGGTTAATGAGCGTCTGAGTATTGAAGTGTCTCATCAAACATTACTACTTGCAGGCAAAGCACTCATAGGTAAATGATAAATTAGATACAAATTATAGAAACATTTATATGTAATTTTTTTAAATAATAATAAAATAATATTAATTTAAAAACAAACAAATAAAAATTTTTTTTTTTATTTAGAATAATAGTAAATTTACTAAAAAAGTTTTGTTTTAAATTACTTGTATTCCAGATGAAAAAGAATTTAGTTTTTATCCAGCAATTAAGGAAGGAACTAAGTTAACCCTTGTAAGAAAAGCACCACAATCTTCACAGAGCAAAAGTGGAATATATAAGTTTAAAGAAGAAATGCTGAAAGTGTTGCGAACTTATTATACCGAAGCAGATGCCTTAACAATAGCAAATGAAACGATAAAAGATCTACAACACAAAGTTAATCAGCTTAGCTACGATGACCTGGAAAGGTTAGCGACGGCAATTGTGCAAGAGCAGGATAATATACCTTAATTTATTGTTTGAAATACTTAATTTTTTAATAGGTTGCTTTGTTTTAAAGTGTAAAATTAATATTTACATATGATTTCTTTATAATACATTTTGTTTATTATACATTTATTGTTTTTAATGTACAAATAATAATGATTTATTATAGGGAAAAATAATTTTAGTAGTATCAAAATATTTATTTTTTATTAAAAATCAAATTATTTATTATCAAAAATCCTAACTATTAATTAACAGACAATAACAATTTTATGGATCTGCTAAATCCAATTGTCTAAAATATCTGGCTACTATGCAAATAAACAAATTCAGTGAGGTTGCTTCCTTAGTACTCGAGGTATCCTAAAAATTACAAATAAACATATTTTTTATTATTGGTAATGTACTAAAATTTATGATGATGTATTTGATTTTTTATGTTTTAACAACATTTTCTACGATTAAAAATGGAACATGTATTCAACTCTTTTGAATGAAATGAGAAAAAATATTTTTCTGTACTCTAAAGGAAAAAAAATAGTGGTAACGTGTTTTTACAAATTGAAAACCTCTTATAAAATTTACTAAACAATTAAGATTATGATTTATATTTAAAACATGTGGAAACTGTTTGATTTGTAAATAATGTCTTAAATAAAAAAGATTTACCAATTGTGATCTCATTCTTGAACATATCCTTGCTAGTGACCTTAACAATGAACATATATCAGGATCTAGCGGTAATTCTAATGCAGCCAAAAGTGCATATAACCATCGACCAGTTGGTGGTTCAATAGTCTTTTCATTCTCCAAATATTCTACAAGATGGTCTAGTATTTGTTCAATAGATGGCTGATTTAGCGTTAAAATAACTGTGAGCGTTGGCTCTATATATTGAGTTTCATTACCTGCTGATACTGTGCATGCCTCAAGCCAAGCTTTTGGGTACTGAGGATCAGGCTATAAGGGCATACGTAATTAAAAACGAGTAACATCAAAATAGCATTTAAAAAATGTGAATATACAAACCAATTGCTTATCTGGTCTTTTTGGTTTCCGCCTCTCATTTGTAATTTCATCCCTTATTTGAGAAATGTACAATCTTAAATCTGAGAAATCATTCTCTTGAGATTTTTGCCACTCTACAGTGGGACGAAAACCTTCAGGAGCTTGTTCACATTCAGGTAGCTGTGAAAATATAAATTCATCAAATATAAAATCTAATCACTAATTTATATAGACATCAAACTGTTAAGTATTTAAAAATAAACTTACAGGTTTCACGTTCAACGTTGGTTTCTTCAATCGTTTCTCGTCAATTTTGGCATAAGCTACATCGTCACATTTTCGTGCTTCACTCCTACAAATACCAATTCCCACTAATCAATTCCTCTACAAATTATTACTCTAAAAGTAAATAAAAATCAGACTTACATGACTCTTCTAATATATTCTTCGCCAGTCGCCGGCGGCAATCCGAGATCCATGTTGCCATCGTCGCAGTCGATATCACCGACATAAAGCGCAGGCTCCTTTATGCGCTCGTATCCGTCCATGATCTTTGATATTTAATAAAGGATCAAACAGAAATTGTCGCGATTTAACCTTATACTTACTTATACTGTGTGCTGTTTACATATATAAACAAACGCTCGATACCGGCGCTGAGCAGACAGTGTTGTCTGTGTTTTTGACAAGTAAGTATAAGTACTTATAAGCCGTTGTCTGTTCCAACATCGAAATTCGCGAATCTACCGCAATTGGCGCAATTCCAACCTTCTGTTTTCTGGTAACTATTGCTGGTACCAAAATACACTGAAATGTCTGAAACAAGCGCGTTTGCAAGGCTGAGGGAACGGAACAATGGCAATATCTCTATATCACTAGAGAGCAACTAGTTTATTTATCAACAAGCAGACAGAAACGGCGCGGAAACGAACCGGAGCACATAGTTGACGTGACAACAATTATAGTATCTACCTGTGCGAGTATTATAGACATGTAAGACTGTCCGGTTCGGTTTGAATCGGAAGCAAATTCGACGCTAATTAGGAAAGGATTATCATCTGTGCATGGTTAAAAAGTTGCCGGACACCGATTGTATCGTTGTTGATTGATTTCGTTTCGTTCTTACGATGGCGGGGGCAGAAGAGGTGAATCTCGACGATTTGCAGCCTGAGATTTACAATTTTCCACCAAGCGTGCAAGCAGTCATAGAAAAGGTTAAAATGAATAATTAATGATTTTATCATAATTTATATGCATATTTTATAATAAATGGCTGATCCCTGAATATATTGTTTGTAACTAAAATAATTGTATTTTGAAGATAAAATTATTAAAAATATTCATGTTATGTATTTATTTATTATGTTATTAACAATTGAAGAAGTTTATTTTATTTTATTATCCTAACAATTAAAATATTTTTTTAGTATTAAGTAAAATATTCATATTGTTTTTAGGTGATTCCCAGCAATGATCCGTTAGATCAACCAGACTTCAATGCTGTAGATTATATTAATTCCTTGTTTCCCACTGAACAATCACTCTCCAACATAGATGATGTCATTGGCAAAATGGAACAAGAGATTCACTGTATTGACAAGGAAATTCGTACTTTAGTGCGGGGCCAAACTACCAGTAGTCAGGATGGAAAGGTAGCTTTAGAAGATGCACAGAAGGCCATGAGGCAGTTGTTTGTTCACATCAAAGATATTAAAACAAAAGCCGAACAGTCTGAGGAGACTGTCAAAGAGATTACAAGAGACATAAAGCAGCTTGATTTTGCAAAAAAAAATCTCACACAATCTATTACAGCCTTAAACCATTTACATATGTTGGTTGATGGAGTTGAGACATTAAAGTATGACTTTATATACTATTTTTTCTTTCGAAAAGAATCATAAATAATTTAAATAATATTGTACAATTTTTGTAGAGATTTAACAAAAAAGAAACAATATGGTGAAATTATAATGCCTTTACAAGCTATTAGCGAAGTGATGCAACACTTCAACGAGTATATGGATATACCTCAAATAAAAGAACTATCTGATAAGGTATAATAAATTTCACACAATTTATAGAGATATAAATAATTATATTTTTATAAATAAATCTAAATTTTTGTTTAGGTGCAACAAATTCATGTTGAGTTAGCTCAACAGATATCAACTGATTTTAAAGAAGCTTTTACAGGTCAGAATCCTAAGCATTTTGCTCAATTGACAGAAGGGTGCTTAGTGCTTTCTGTTTTAGATCCAAAAGTCAAGTAAGCTTTTATACATTTGATATAACTTTCTTTAAAGTAGAATATAATTATTATTTACTTTCAAATTTTTAAATTCAAATTTTGTTTAGGAAAGATCTATTAACGTGGTTTGTATCAATGCAGTTACAAGAATATACTCACTTATTTGATGAGAATCAAGATTTTGCCTGGTTAGACAAAATAGATCGGCGATATGCTTGGATTAAGAAACATTTACTGGATTTTGAATCTAAATTTGGAACTATATTCCCGCAAGACTGGGAAGTATCTGAGCGTATAGCCGTTCAATTCTGTCTTATAACTCGTGACGACCTTTCTAAACTTATGCACAAACGTGTATCGGAAATTGACGTCAAATTGTTGCTCTATGCCATTCAAAGAACTTCCAATTTTGAAAATTTGTTGGCCAAAAGATTCACTGGTGTTACACTCGAAGACTCAAGTAAAAAAGATAAAAAGCCTGCAAGTGCACCAACAACTAGTGAAAATGTACCAGGAAATCCATTTGAAGAAGAAAGTACAGAAAAAGTAAATATAATAATAAATTCTTTTTTATTTCATGAATTACTTAATTATAGTTATTATTAATTTTCAAAGGTGGAACAAGATAAACCATCAACATCTCCATTTTCCAATTTGATTGGAAAATGTTTTGAATCATACTTGTACATTTACATAGAGAGTTTAGATAGAAACTTATCTGAGCTTATTGAAAAATTTGTAGCAGATTGTAAAGCACAGCCACCTGGTGCACAAGCATATGAAGGGTCAGAAGGTGCAAGTAGTGTTCTTTCATCATGTGCTGATCTTTTTGTGTTTTATAAAAAGTGCATGCTTCAATGCACACAACTTAGTTCTGGAGCCATTATGCTGAGTTTAGCTGAGACTTTTCAAAAATATTTACGTGAATATGCGATGAAAATTTTGCAAAACAATTTGCCGAAGTAAACAAATTCTTTTTAGGAATGTTTAAACTTACCTGATGGTTACAGAAGGTAATTTTAAAATTTTATGATTTTTCTTTTAGAATTGGTGGTGCTAGTATTGGATCAAGCGTTAGCAGTATAACGCGAGAATTTAGAGATTTATCAACTTCAGGGTTTATGCAGAACTTTCAAAGCTTTTTGAAAGAAGGGGAAAGCAGTAGATTTAGTAAGGAAGAGCAAGCTCGTATCTGCTGGTTTGTGTTACATAGTACAAAATATTGATGTGATTTTACAAAAAATATGTTAAATTGTAAAACCTTATATAAATCGTTTTTAGTATTTTGACTACAGCAGAATATTGCCTTGAAACTACACAGCAACTCGAAGAAAAGTTGCGTTTAAAGACTGATAAAATCTATGCAGATAAAATAAATTTATCACAGGAACAAGATATTTTCCATGGGTAATTAATTAATTCATGATATAATTTTTAATAAATTATACCATCATTATTATTGTATAGTTTATATAATCATATTATTTTAGAGTAATATCAAATTGTATTCAACTGTTGGTACAAGATTTAGAATTAGCATGTGAGCCTGCCTTAAATGCCATGACAAAAGTATGTAATTCATGCAATTTATGTCAATTTACAAAAAAGTTGAAACTAATTTAATTTTTAATATAGATGCAATGGAGTACTATTGAGAGTGTTGGTGATCAAAGTAGTTATGTTAGTACCATCCTTGCTCATCTTCGACAAATCATACCATCTATCAGGGATCAATTGTCTTCTTGTAGAAAATACTTTACACAACTCTGTGTTAAATTTGTCAGGTATATAATTCATTATTATGACTGCAATTATTTTGTATTAATAATCAGTTATATGATATTTGAAAATATTATTTGCAGTTCTTTTATACCTAAGCTAACTCAACAATTATTCAAGTGTAAGCCTCTTAGTACAGTAGGGGCTGAGCAATTACTATTAGATGTCCATATGTTAAAAACTGCCCTTTTGGATCTTCCATCTGTAGGTTGCCAAATTCAAAGAAAAGCACCAGCTACTTACACAAAGGTATTGTTCAACTACAAATTTTTCTTTAAAAGCGATAACGTTAAAAAGAATTATACATTATCAAAATATTTAATTTTTTTAGGTTGTAATTAAGGGTATGACGACTGCCGAAATGATACTCAAAATCGTAATGTCACAGACAGACTCTCCAAGTGGTTTTGCTGAACAATGTCGAAAATTGTTACCAGATCTTAAAATTCTAGAATTCCAAAAAATATTGGATATGAAAGTATGAAGCATCGTTATAATTATCGCTTACTTAAAATAAAATTTGTAAATGTAATATTTTTTTCAGGGCCTTAGAAAAACGGAACAAGCTCAACTAATAGAAGAATTCAAACAACGAATAAGTGCGGATGCCTCGAGTGACCTCGCGGGAAATATTGTACCGGAAAGTCCGGAACACGAAGCCGGTAGAATTAAAAGATTAGAAAAACTAATTAAAAAGAGAATGTAAGACTTAAACCATAAGTCAAAAATTGTACAGTTAATTTGTAAGTTTAAATCATGTTAAGGTTGTATAATATTTAAAAAATGAAACAAATTTTACCAGAATTGTCTGTTTTTATTGATGTAAATTTTTTTTAATAAAAATCACAGACAACTTAAAATTAACCTTGCTTCTGTGCAAGTTCCTTTGCCTTTGCCTTCTCCAACTTAGCTATCCTAGCAGCAGACTTGCTACCAAGGAGACCACCTCCCCAGTGGCGCCTGATTTCATCATGACGGTCATTGAAGTTGGTCTTGATAGCTTCAACAACCTTGGTGAAGTTAGCTCTATCTCCAGAGTCGACCTTAAAATAAAAAAAAAATGCATTAAATAAATTTACTCTAATACACTTCAATGAAATAATATTTTTTTAATTAAATATCAGGAAAAATAGAATATATCACAGGCAATCATTGGATTGGCTCTATTATCTTCATCATTTAAAAATAAATAGCAATGAATAATTTGTTATAAAATGTAAAGGCTAGAAAAAAACATTGTACACACCTGTGTAAGAGCTACTGAACTGCATGTTTTCCTCCTTACAAGACGTCCAAGACGAGCCTTGCCTTTCACAATACAGTATGGTACACCCATTTTTCGGCAAAGGGCTGGCAAAAACAGAACAATCTATAAAAGAGAAATAAAATTGTTAATTTCCTTAAGAAGAATTTATATACCAACTAAAGAGTAAACAAACCTCAATTGGGTCAACATCATGAGCGATGACAACCAGCTGAGCTTTCTTCTGTTCAACCAGGGTTGTGACAGTGTTGCTTCCACTTCGAAGGGTGTTAGGCCTCTTGGTGGGGGTGTCTTCCTTCTTGGCGACCTTCTCCTCTGCCCTAGCTTTTAGCCTCAGCTTCTTGGCAGCAGCAGTTTCTGGCCTGTATTTGTCCAAGATTTTGAAAAGTTGTGTGGCTAAAATAATATTTTTGTTAATGAAAATTCAAATACAAAATTTTTAAGTTCAAGTCATTGATAAGATACTAACCGGTCTGCTTGTCAAGGGCCTGAGTGAACTGGTTGATTGGGGGAGGAACCTTCAATCTCTTTGAAAGAACAGCCTTTTGCCTCTGGATGCGAATGTATTTGGGCCATTTCACGAAACGGCTAAGATCTCTCTCGGGCTGGATATCCTGACCTATAATAAGATTGAACAATTATTATCAAACATATTATCAAAAATTTTTCAAACTACCCATCAAGGACAAAATTACCTACCAATGCCAAAGTTACGGGTGCGCTTCTCAAAAAGCGGGTTGGTTTGCTTCTTGGGTTCAACTTTCTTGACTGCCAAAGGAGCGGCAGCTACCTTCTTTCCTACCTTCTTCTTGGGCTGCAAATAAGTACATAAATATTAGATGAAAATTTTAACAAATATAACGTATTACACTTAAATTATAAATTTATGTCTCAATAAGAACAATTCAACCTTGATACAATTAAGGTACTTAAAAGGGCCTGTATAGTACTGTATCAAGTAGTTAAGTACTAATATCAAGTGCAATGTGTGGTATCAGCAACATTGGATACAAAAACTTAATGAAATCACACAAGAAACACTAAGCACCAGCTTTTACTCTACGTAAATACTAATTAATTCTCATTATTATACTCTTGAACGAAGTCAGTTAACGCTAAAACTAAAGAATATGTAAACACGAGCGCGAGGCCATACATACAGTACGCGACGATCACGTTTTGTTTTTTAGGTTAATAATTCACTAAATAACTAATTGTTTCGCACATCAGTGACACCGACATAATTTTCTGCACTTAATGCAGCAACAATAACTAATCACATCGTAAAATGCATCGATGCTACACAGCATCGCCCGAGATTTACCTTCTTTTGCACCATTTTGTCGTCCAAGTATCGTTCACTCGGAGAAGCGTCGAGGGAAAAGACCGAACCACGTTTTCGCTCCCGTGAAACGTCTTCCGTCGCCACCAAGCGCAAGGCCGATCCGCGCGTGCGCGACACGTCCGGTGCGCGGCGATTTCAAATCTGGACATTTTGTCGTCAGCAGCGGCGGCGGCAATGATGGTGGGCGTTAGCTGAGCACAGTGTGTTTGTTATTGACTCCGATCGTGGAATTTGACATTTGACTGTAGTTGTGGCAGTAGCTAAATAGGCTACTGGCAGCAATATAAGTCGAGAAGAAATGGGTCCTGCAATGGTGAAATTTGTTGCTTTCGCTGGGATAATCTTCTCGTTTAGTAAGTGGAATATTTATAACCTATTTTAATTAACAATTATTAGCGTAATTAAATAATCAATGAAAATTTTTATTTAATCACTCATTAATGTTTTCTACTTATTCTATTGCTTCATGTTATTCTGCAGTATGATTGACGTAGTTTGATGATATTGTGAAAAAGAAGAAATGATAAGAGTTTTCCTTGTACATATTCATTAGTTTCTTATTCATTTAATTTACTGATTGCTAGTGAATCATCCGATTCTTGTGAAATCCACACTTATCTTTTACAACTATAGTTGCTACAAATAGTAAAAAAAATAAAATAAATAAGTAGAAAATATTATTTATGTTAGTCAATTGATACACCATGATTTTTTAATGATTCTATCAGCAAATGAATTATTTATAATTAATAAAGTTTTTATAATTTCTACAAGTTATTATACAAAATTTTTTTATACATTAACATATATTATTACATTTTTCAGTTACTTTAAGTATACAAGATAAAAGTTCATGTCAAATTCCACTGATAATTCGAGGTGCATGGTTTTCCTGGGAAAATGGTGAAAATACTTTAACTGAAATCAATGCAGAAACAATGACTAATAGGGGATCTTGTGTGGACATGAAAGAAGAGTATCACACAAATTATACTTTTGTTTTTCAAAGGGATGTTTGTTATCATTGTGTTAAACTTTTGGTACGAACTGTCAATGTCTTGGAAAAACTTGAAAGTAAGTCACAAATACAAAATCAAACTTAACTTTGTCTGGTTTAATATTTTACATTTTTTTATCTAAAATATTTATTAATGATCACTTTTTATATTTTTAGTGAGTTGTGTAAATCTTCCATATGGCATGGAACCATCTGTAGAAAATGTATGCAGAGGTCTACGTGTGGACCAACAGTTGATCACTTTATTTTCAGAAAATTATGTGCCTGTGAATTGTAGATCTTCTCTTGAAGGTGTTTGGCAATTTGCTTATCAGGTATAAATTCGTTGATTACATCAAAATTTATGGTAATATTTTAAGTAAATTGTAATTTCCTTTTTTTTAATTATTAGAATCGATTTAGATTTACTGGGGAGTGCAATAACCCAGAGGCCAAAATTCGTTCATGTCAAACACCAGGAACACAATTCTTTATAACCAATCAAAAATTCAATATTACTTATAAAGAATGTGCTGGTATGAAAGGAACTTTTGATGGAGGTAAATTCTCATTTCATCATTGATTTGATAAATTTAAAAAAATCTTTATTCCGTTGTGACAAAAATATTTATGATTTGCAGTGGTTGAATACAGCTGTTTGGGTGATTGGTTCGTAGACAAAAATCATTTCTTTGCAGTTGCAAATACAAAAGAATCGAGAAAGGACGAAAAGTATCGTTGTTTTCTGAAAAATCGAGACGACGATTTGTACATTGGTGTTTCGATAACAGCTGAATGCAACACATTGAAAACCGTAGAAAAAAGTCCCGAACGTTTACACGTGACTCCAGTGAAATCTGAAGTCGTGGAGCCGCTTTGTCGATTGCCGCGAAACATGTCTGGAAATTGGATAAACACTGCCAACATCGATGCTGACGTTTTCATCAATGAAACTCATATTATTGAGACTTGGTATCCTGATGAGGGAAGATATAGGAGAACGATTTATACGTGCCGCGAGCAGAGAGATTCACGGTACATGATGGCTCGGTTAACTGTAGACGGATGGTAAATAATTTATTTTTACTTGAGTTTGAATAATTTTAGATAATTTTATTTTACAAAGATATTATTTTTTTTTGATAGTCAAAAGGATTACGTTTGCTTCGACTTTGTGCCTCAACACCATAATATAATTAGATATAGGAAAGGATTAGCAGTAATTAAAGATCATTTCCATACAGTGTGTTCATATGTACAATTCAAGAATAAAGTTGAATGGAAATACGATTTATTTTTAGGTATGCATCATACTTTTTTTATAATTTCATTACTTATAATAATTTGATCATTTATACTGACAATTGTTTGTTTTTTTTTCAGCCAAAGAACCAGTTCCTATAAGGTGTCCAGTAGCTGGCAAATTTATGTTCCAGCAAAAAGGAGACGTACTTTTCGAAACAAGAATTTTGGGTGGTGTAACGGACACGCCTCGACCAAATATTTATTGTAAACAAAATATATCTGATTTTTCAGTTTGTGATACTGACCAAAAAGAAGTCTCTATTGACGAAACCTACTGCTTATCTGTTGATCATTTAGGACGACCGGTCGACATTTACAGTAAGAATACCTATTATTTCAATATCTTCAATTGATATAAAGTAATCCATATTTCTAAGATGTTTTGAAATTTTTTAATTTCAGGTTTACCGGATTACAAAATGAAGTGTATCGGTTATTATAAGGAAAATTTGAAGTCATATTTAATTACGTATGACGAACTCGATCCCTACAGCAAATATCACTGTTGGGTATACCAAAGAGCTGACTTGAATCGCGTTCTCATGTCGCAAGCGATCGGTCCATACTGTGATATCAAGCAAGACGTAACTAGTTGGAATTATACCGAGGGTGCTGCAGTTGCTCTAGACTTAGTGGTATGTTTATTAATCGAAATACATAATAAATCAAAAGTAAAAAGTTATATATTTAAAAAATATATATATTTTTTTTTCTAGGAATACGAAAGAGAGCGAGACCAATGTCCAATGTATTTCGACGACGGTAGCAATCCCTGGCTGCAAACTGAAAATTACATCCAAGTATTCCACTACGGTCACGTCTACTCCAAAGCTAACGGTCTTAGTCACTCGATAGAGGCTATTTTCGCTGTGGTTTTTTGTTTCTTTTACGTTCTATAGATAGGGAATTTTTGGCTAGGTACGGTTACTATTTTTCATCCCCGAAGATGCCTATCGTGTGTTGCTATCGCTTTCACGACTATATCTCGTCGCACTTAACTGAGTCAATTAAATATTACGTGTAATATTGTGGAGTCTCACCTTAGGAAATTAGATGATCAATGTGTCTTTTACAAGTGATAATGTGCATTCTAATGATATATAGTCCGTCCATAACGTAAGAGTAAAATAAGTAAGCCTTTTTAAAGTGCCTGATTTAGAACAATAGAATAAATGCTTGGATTATATTAGGTATGTTATAAATTTTTATATTTAAAAAAAGTACTGTTCTGTTTAGTACCTGATTATGATGATTTGAACTGAACAAAATTAATTGATAGACTTTATTTACTGCAAGGAGAAAAGATCTGATAGTTTTTATTTACAATAGTGACATTTTTAGAGAAAAGAATATTTTTATTTAGTACATGTATTATGTACATGCATATGATGCATAATAGGGAAATATTGTTGAGTTATAATTTTATTTATGTTTTTTATTTTGAATGTTTTATTGTACAGATTTGTATATTTATATCTTTATAAAATATACTTCTACTTAGTCGGAGTATAATATAATTTTAAAAATATAAATTAAATTATTGTCAAACTGAAAAAAGTCTCTTCTTAGTTTATTATCCATATACTTATATCATAAAATTAACTTATACTGACTCTAACAATAATAGTGATTTTAAAAAATACCTATTCTTCTGTCTACAACTAATTGTTTAACTACTGAAACGCACCCAGAAGAAGTAAGGTGAAACTTGAACAGAATTTCAAAAGGCCATATTATATTCATCAGAAACTTTAAACGTAGAAAATCCAGTTCCTCAATCAATTTTTGACCGGATACTCGGCTAATTATCAGTACCGAATTATTCAGCGAATAGTACTATATTGAGTCGAATTCATCGGAAAATAAAATAACCCCAGAGCAAATAAAAATATGAAAAAAAAAATGATTTTTAAGCTCAATGTATCGAATATTAATTTTCAATATAAATCTAGCCCATGCTTCTGCTAAAACTAATTGAAACGCCTTTTTTACATTGAACATTTTTTCTACAAACAATATTTGTAAACGCAATAGTGATATATAATAGACAGAATAGTCCACTTTTCTTCGTTACTTCACAGAGTTTGATTTTACACAAAAATGTTAAATGTAAATGTTATAGATAATATCAAAACCAAACTTTTTACTTTGAACCTAAAATGGTCGATTTTCGCTTATTATTCAACATTATTTGACTTTACGCAGAAATATTAGATACACAGTTGTAGATAACAATAAAGCAAAACTCTTTTTCATACAATATTTCCATGTATAATCAATTCCTGTGGCGATCTAGACCTATAAAAATGATTTTTTAATGCGTAAATACACCTTAAATAGTCGGTTTTTGCTTATCATTTAATAAGATTTGATTTCACACAGAAATATTGCACACAAAAGTTGTAGATCTCAACAAACAAAACTTGTAGTAAGTTAAACCTAAAAGAACGCTTAAAAATGCTTAAATACAATGAAAATAGTCGATTTTTGGCCATTATAGAAAACAAATAATTTTTTTAAACTAACAAGGAGAGTGTATATACTTATAACCTGCGGGAAACGGATTTTAGCTGACATTTGAGAGTCGATTTCTAGTACCTAAAAATGTAGCCCAGTGCTCACAATTTTTTCCAATGGGCCGTTTTTCTTGAATTATGGGCAATCTGATCTCAAATATCCTCTATTTGCAAAAACGAGCAAAGAAGATTATAAAAGTAGACACTAAATTTAAGCCCTGAGTCGTTAAAACATATTAATTTTTCAGGAAATTATAAGCAATTAAAGATAGCGTAAGAAACTGGTTAGAAATTTGTCTTCATTTTTAGCAATTAAATGAACCCTATTTTCAATTATTTTCTTACGCTATCTTTAATTGCTTATAATTTCCTAAAAAATTAATATTTTTTAATTAGCTTTTAGGTTCAACTTTTATAATCTTCTTTGACAGTCAATCGAAGAGACATCATTTTTTTATCGAAATACAGGATATTTGAGATCAGATTGCCCATGATTCAAGAAAAACGGCCCATTGGACAAAATTGTGAGGCACTGAGCTTCATTTTTAGGTACTATAGAAATCGACTCTCAAATGTTAGCTAAAATCCATTTCCCGCAGGTGGTAGAGTCCCCTTGTAAGTGCGCAAAACTCGATTTTCCATGCCTACTTAGCGTGTGCAAAGTGTATGTTTCACGCATGTTAAACTCGCAGTGCGCAAAGTGATCACTTTGCGCACTGAGTGCAAAGGGTTTGCTTTGCGCACTGAGTGTACACTGAGTATGTACAGGGTTACACGTTGGCGAGACTCTATCCTGTTCACTCTAAGTGAGACGGAAATTCGCCATCTAGTACCTTGAGTATGTACACTGACTCAAAACTCGTAGAATAAACAAAAACATAGACTCGCTAGGATAGAGCGCCGCGTTCTACGATAAGCTAATGTGACTAAAATGAAATGTTGAAATAACTGATGAAATTTTTTGGTTCATTATTTATTATAAAATTATACGTATTTCTAGTTGCTTTTTGAAATTTTTTTTTGTTCATAATATATAAAATTATTAAATGTTTATATTATTGTAACGTTGTATTACAATGAAAATTTTCTTTTTTCAAAAAATTCTCGTATTGATATTTATTCTCGTTAATAATTAAAATATTTAAAAAATGTTAAAACTAATTTTTTTAGGTGGGGAGGGGATACGGAGCGAAGCCCTCCGTCCCAACTGTATACCTAATTCCACTCTCTTATTTGTTGCTGCGTACCCTTGCTGCGCTCGGGCGACACACTTCGAGATCTAGAATAGTCGTAAACTACTTGTGTTTTACCGTTATTTTTTATCGTTATTTTTTGTCGAGTTGTGCGCATATAACGTTTAGAAAAATAGTAAAAACGCGTGCGGGTATAGGTGCTTCCCACACTCGTCTTTTTTTTCAAACACGGCTAGTTGAGAATCACCTACTTTGCGCACTTATTGCGTAATGTACTATTTCATGAATGAGTTAAAGTTTTCGTCAAAATATGAAGTATTAGTATTTGAGATGTAACATTTTTTGGAATGTCAAAGATATATATAGGCTACTTACTTGAATCTATACAAATAAGCGCGGTATCTTTAAATATTCAGAGCGTTTATTCAGACTAGGCTGGAGAATAAAAAAAAATTTTTAATCAAAATCGCTCTTTTGCTTAAATATGACTTATAAAGCACATTTAAATAGTTTTTAGGAAAAAAAATCGATCTGTATAACACAGCCTGCATGAATTTGAATAGAATCAGCTGCCTGCTTCTATAGACGATATTATGGTATTTTTTACATATAACTTGGTATTTTTTACATATTGAGAATTCGTATATGTAATTCAAGTTCTGCAATCATATAAAAATTGCAAGTGTCGCTGTAAAAAAAAAAAATAAATAAATAAAAAAAATAAAAAAAAATAAATAAAAAATAACACTTACATCCATAAAAAGCTTGTCGTCCACATATCCTGAACATGACTTATAAATTGCGCTTTATATTGGAAGAGGCGTATAATAACAGCCCATAGAACACATTTTTAATTTTTTTACACCACGACTTTATATAAGCCATTATTTATAATTCCACCTATACGCCCTTGCATATTCATGATCAAAACACGACGTTTTGTCGACGAGGATTTCTGTTGCGATACTTATATATTGTACAATATTTTTTTAGCAAATTTCGCGGTGCTTATACGTATCAGTAAAATTCGTACCTACAAATCGCTTCATTTGTATACCTTCGCGCAAAGTGAAGCGCAGCAAACATTTCGGTGCAGCCGCGTATCGGTAAATTCAAGAAAGTGTCGACCGCGAAAAAAGTCGTTTGGCGTCTGGACGTCTGGAACCTCGTCGTGGCCTTAGCCTATTGTTTGAGTTATCAGAGCCGGAGGATGCGTATCGTTGATTGATTGTTTATTTTAATTTTTAATATTTGCGCCGTTTTATATATAGCGCGTATAAGGGGTATGTCACATCTGTGCCGCGTCGTTCATGTAAATTTTTCAAAGGACGCGGCGCTTCCTTATTAATTTTCCTATAGGCATTGAGTATATCGTGACCTTTGCCAATTGTATTTATTGTTGATTATGGATTTTATATTGTTATTTGTAAAGGTGAAATAAATAAATTTCTAAACGAATGTGTATAGGAACAATTCTAAGATTAAAACAAAAAACCTTTCATAAAAACGTGACTTTATTATTGTTATATAATCGCTGGTAACAATAACCAAAGAAAGCTTAATTTTCTCTTTGCTCATCAAAAGAATTTTTCTCTATAGAAATATCATCTAAACTGCACCAAATAAGAAAACTTACATTTTTCTTCGCTCGAACTACCCTAAGCTCAATCACACTGCCGAAAATCATTATAAAAGTATAAGAATAATGACTCGCAGTATAAAACTCGGTCGACGACTTTGCGACTGCGAATATATGTAAAAGAAGCATCGCGCGCGCGAGAAACTCACTCGAGATTAGTATGTTGTCCCATCGTGATGAGAATTCTCATCTTGTTTTTTCACTTTGCGCCTCATCCTTGCGCGTGCACGTGTGTTTTTCCAAGAGGACGACATTTCCCGGCAGTTACATCACATGGTTGCGCGTTTTTTTCTCTGGCATTCCCTCTCGTGATTCTGCGTGTCTAATGGTCTCCAAGCCGATTGGCGATTTTCCATTGGCTCTGCTGAAAAACTAAGTTGCACGTTATTGTAAAATGTTCGTTGCTTGTCGTTTGAGCTTTATTGATGCGCGCGACTTTTTGCTCCGTAAATAAGTATAGTAAGTATTTTGATGACTTATAGCTGTGATTCGCAAAGAGGATAATAATACATTGTTGTAGTAGTTTGTCGTGCCGATGTATTTTAATAATAGAGAACGAAATGTGTCGGAAGTATGTATGTTTTATCGTCTTGGTTAATGACGATATATCGAAGTACTGAAAATCTAATGGTAATATGTTAAAGCGAGATTATACAATATCCAAGGTGTCTTCGTTCATTGAAATTTCAGTAATGCGTTGAATCAAAATTACAATAGCGAAATAGTCTCACACATTTAAATGTTAATTAGTTCAATATATTATAAACTACAATATAAAATGTCTACTCATGCGATTTTAACGAAAATGCCAATTCACGGTATTACCTTGAACCATTGATGATTCCAAAGTAAATACTGTTATAGGCACGCGCGCTAGCAATTTAGTCATTGATCTCGTCGGGTTCGACCACTTCTTTTTTTTTTCCTCAAAAATTGTGTACACAAAATGAATGGCAGCTCTCTCGTAGCCCAACGCAAATAATCTTATGGACTTTGTCTTCCTCCTTTTTTTGGCAATCTTAGCATATCCTAGTTATGAGAATCTTTTCGGAAGACATTGTGTTTTCCTTACTCTGTGCTACTTCCTTGTGTCAATGACTTTTAATGAGATTCAACTTGATTTTCAATGGTATCGTTCCCACTGTCTATATAGGCGCTTATAAATACTTGACAGGGTTAGCCGACGAGGAAAGAAAGTATCAAGCAGGATTTTTATTTATTGTATTATACGTAAAAACCTACTTCGCAAATAAAAATAATTTTAGAACTTATCCATGATGCTAAAAATAAAATTGTTGACAATGAAATTTTTTTCAATTTTTTGTGTTTAATATTGACTAAAATGGGCAAACTTTTTGGAACTTTTTATTATTATTTTCAAGATTGGTCAATGTTGTAATGTTATTGATTATTATAAACCTAAATGTATGAAAGAAACTTTTAAATCTATTTTGGTTGATTATAAATGGGAATCATTGAAATTTGAGCCACTGAAATAGTATATTAAGCTGCAAGGATGTAAGGTTACTCTGCACACGATTAATAATGCGGGAAAATTTTTGGGACTCACTTTATGCACTAGATACAGGCATCAGATACACTCGCACACTATGTGTAGAAGTGACACTTTAAGGGGTAACACCACTCTAGAATTTTCAAAAAATCGATTTTTTTTTGGCTTAAACAATACTTTATAGGGTCATAAAAATAATATGCAATTGGTCCTATCAAGGTATGGTGCAGACATCGCAGATTAGA
>JAPYZP010001156.1:0-18417 GCA_030522985.1 Torymus sinensis | reverse complement strand
TAAAAAAAGTTTTAACAAATTTCGATGATCGATTTTGAAAACACCGTTTGTTTGAAATGTTCTCTAAATGTGTCCAAGTACTACCCATTTTACCTTAAAAGTGAAAAGAATTTTATAAAGAAAACATATATTTTTCAGCATTTTATAATAACAAAAGAGAATATAATATACTAACTGTTGCCAAATCTCGCATTCGCGTTTGCTGCGTCGAAAGAAATCTTGAAATGCCAAAATCGTCATTTTAATCAGGCCGTTCAGTTAACGAGCGGAATTGTGATTATTATTAAGACAGTTGGAGCCGAGACTCCGTGCATAAAACATTCAAAATATTATTTTTATACTGTCGAAGCAAAGACTCAGTTCTTGTCGTGTCAATTCAAAATTGAAGTGTAAATCTACATTCGTATAGTTACATCGTATAGTTTAGTTACAGTTTTGTCTTGAATACATACATACGTAACATTCACTTTAATTCATCTTTATAAATAATTCAATCTGTATTACCTATAAAGGAAGGTAGAAGGAAGATTCTTGCCAAATTTGAAATTGATCTTACGGTCAAAAAGATAATAATAATAATAATAATAATAAAATAAACCTGAATACAGCATACATTCGTTAAATGTTGAAAATATAGTGCTAGTATCGATAAACTATAATATGTGTTTTGCTGAATTGAGTAAGTAAAACTTGCTTATCGGTGATACATTATCGGTCAATGCCAGCGCTACTATTAATATTCACCGTATTTACACCTTCTGCGAAACACTTTTATCATACTATTTTATAAAAAGCCTGGTTGTTTTAAGTATTTTATTATTAAAAACTCTTTTTCTTTCAGAAAGAGAATAAATGGTTTTAGTAAGCACACTACCTTGTACAAATTACAGAAATAAACATCACAGCTAACAGACAGTTCAGTCAATCTTAAGTCTTATAAATTACAATATATACATATATAAACTATACTCATATACTTACTATAGTAAGTATATGAGTATGTGCAACTTTGTAACTCTGTATTTGTTATATCTGATTACATACAACCTTTCTGTTAGTATACTAATGGTCTATATGTTATTAATATTTCTTTTTGTTTTAAAGAAACAGATTAAAATTTTTACATGGATGTATATGGACCTAATTATATTTAAGCAAAATTTGTATTTATTAATAATATAAAAACCAATGTTTTAAACAATTTCATATAAAGTTTATAATTGTTTTATATGCTATTTAATATTTATTACTATAAAATTTTAAATAACATCGTTTTTGTAAATATTAAAAGATTTTTCATTCGTTTCATTCATAAAAACGGGATTTTATCATTTATCTCGCTTTTACTACTTTACATTTTTGTTTATATTTTCGACATAAATGTATATATCGACATAAAATTTATTTAGAAAAAAAAGTTATATGAAATTAAAAAGGAATATAAAATTAAAAAAAAAAATGAATTATTTCGACATTTTAATTCAGACTGGGCAATTCGGCTCGTTGACTGAACTGTCTAATTAAAATAGCGATTTCGGCATTTCAAAATATCAGTGAAGTACTTAACATAATAATTTATAAAAATAAAATTCATAAAGGTTTTGTCGATCCCCAAAAAAGAACGTATTTTTCAATAGGTCGAAAACTCGGCCAGGCAAAATGGGACATCTTTCTAACCCACACAGGTGTCACAGATAACGTTATCAGAGCCTTTTAATAAATAAATACGCAAATTTCATAACAAAAATTTTAATTTATTATGTAATGCAACATAAAATATGTATAAAAAAAGTAGAAAATAAATTCCGCTATATTTCTTACGAGCGAGTACTAATACTGTTCCAAAATCTGAATAAAATGAATTATTATAATAAATACTTACTAGCTATATTGCCTCGCTCGCTCGGCTACATTATGTTTATTAGAAAACCATCAGATATGACGTCAGATATGACGTCAGATATGACGTCAAATGTCACGTTACGGATCTTAAAAATAACACTGAATGATGCTCCTTAATATAACAGGGGAAGAGGGTTACTGTTTGTATGTTTATAAATTACATCCTATATATAAATATATATTTTTTTTAGTTCTGGTTTTTAAACGACTTTGTAGCGTGGCATTTTTTAATAACATAGTAAAATTAACTGTAATCTCCCCTACTCCCCCTCCTTAGCGGTTAACGTAGAGGTTAACGTGCTAATAAGCCGTGATCGCGAAAATGTTTGGTTTTCGAGAACACATCTTATCATTCCGCTAACTTTGTCGATAAAAGAAAGGACCACGATACGGCAAACATAAGGGTGGACTCGTGGGTGTTTGGCAAACGGGGAATATTACAAAATAATTTATTACAAAAAGATTCTAAACAAAATTGAAATACGTTGCTACGTTACAGTGTTGTTTGGAATTAGAGCGAAAAAGCGAACGATTCATTCCTTGTTCTGACGTCGATGGCAAAATGGGAACCTTTCGCTTGTATTCAAAAACTGTTATTCTAAAAGTCTAAAATAAAAATATACTATTTAATAAATATAATCAAGTCTCCCCTTATTAACGTGTCTCGAACAAATACTTTTTAAAATTTTCCCAAAATATATGAATGCATAACTTAATAGTTCTTACCTAATCGGCTCGAAGTACGCTCAATTTATACTAATTATGTAATCAACAATGATATTATGACCGTAATATTCGAAAACATTCGGTGTCCCATATTGCCCGGGTTTCCCTTACCTATGTGCAGAGTGTAAAGAGAACTAAAAATTAATGACCGTAGACAATTCATCTCATACTTATACAGTATGAATATTGCAAGTGTTGATATGTAAATTAATTTTTAAATGAAACAAATAATAAAGAACAAATTTTAACAAAATATCAGAGGAAAAGATGTTACAATTTCGAAAGATTATAAACATCTAGAATATTTTCATACTTGCTATCTATTTTCAATTCCAATATTTTATTTGAAAAGAGAAAATTCAAAGTGTTAAAGCTTTACCAAACAATTTGAATTCTTGGGTAGTTAGAATTAAATAATGTTTGTTAAATAAAGATTTAATAAGGGTTTATTTATAAATACATTTCAAAAATTTATATTTACATTATAAATTATATATAGATAAAAAATAAAAACTACAGGAAATACAAGTAAATAATGTTTAAGGTACTATATATACAGCTTAGATGTAATTTTAGTAAATATAAAATAGTAGTATTATTATGCAACAAGTGCGTAAAATACGATTTCACACTCGAGTAGCGATCGATTACACAAGTGGCCGGTGTAGCCAGACTTTTTTCCGCGTGTAAATGCAAAATTTAACTCAGTGCATAAAATGGAATTTTACACATACTATGTCAAACACATGAGTAGCGATCGCATAGCACTCGTGTATAAAATCTTATTTTTCGCTCTTGTTGCATAATATACTATTTTACTACGAGTATAAATAATACAAATATAAAGTCTGACGAATAAAGTTATATGTACAAAAATAGATCCATTTGAATTCTGTTAGAAATACGGCTAATTTTTTCAACAGCGTAATGTACTTTTTATCGATCTTTCATTTTTCAAGTTTCTACTGTATAAGTGACTCTGTATGTATGCTAATAAAGCTAATAAAAACTTTCAAAGATAAATTGAAAAAATCACATTCTTTCGCCTTTTCAATAATAAAAATTTATTTTTTCATTATAAGTTCGTCTTGAATTTGTTGCAAACTTTTACCCTTGGTTTCTGGCATTATAAACAAAACGTACGGTATTACAATTACGGAACATATTGCATAAAATAGGAATACGTATTTTTCGCCTATTAAATCGACCATAGGCTGATATGTCTTTGATGATGCAAACGCAACGAGCGCTCCCGTTAAACTGGCTATGCATGCTGCTATGCACTTGATGCTAGCAGGAAACGTTTCGCTTAATACAGTGCTTGGTACTGGCATTAAACCGAAAAAGAAGAAAATTATAAAACCAAACATCGCAATCATAGGAAGCCATTGAAAGTTCGTCACATCTATGTTCATGTCTATCAGAATAAAGTGTGTCATTAAGCAAATCATAGACATAGTTACGCCAGTACTAGAAACCAATAGTAAAAATCTTCTTCCGAATCTATCGATGACGCTTATTGACATACCTGAGGCGAATATACCACAGATGTTGACGTAGATAACTAATTCACCTGCACTTATGAGTGTGAAACGGCAGCGACTTAAAATTGTTTCCATGTAAAATAGTATGCTGTTCATACCGCAGATTTGCATGAAAGTGTACAAAGCCATTACCTGGAATGTTGCTTTTCTTATTGGTGGTGTTCCGAATTCTTTCAATTTTTCGATGAATGTCTGTGAGGCGCTAGTTGAAACGAACTTTTCCACTGCTTTCACTTCGTTCTCGACTTCTCGACCAGATCTGTACCAATTTATAGACTTTCTAGCAGCTTCATGTTGCCCGACTTTCATCAAATGATGAGGAGACTCGGGAAGGCAGAAGAACATGATTAAAAGTGCAATCGCCATTGCAAGATAGATGGATGCAGCGTCACCAATGGATAAGTAACTTCCACAAATACTAGCCAACACTTGTCCGAATGGCGCTCCACAAGAAGCTAGTGACACAAGAGCACCTCGGATTTCAGGCATTGACACTTCGCCTATGTATATTGGAAATACACAGTATCCCATTCCAAGACCAACGCCAGTGATTATACGTGAAGCGTAGAGCCAGTTAACGTTGTTAGCCAAAATGATTAATAGCCATCCCCCAGCTATCGGGAAAAGTGTCATTGTGATGGTCCTTTTGCTACCTAAAAAATTCGCAGAAAGCCCAGCAATGACAGCACCGAGAAGTCGCCCTAGATTCAGTACAGATGCAACCCAAGAAGCTTCTTCTGGACTGATGGTAAATGAGGCATCTTCTTTCAGGAGCTTTGCTATGGTCGGTGAAGACCAGCCACCCATGATACCGATCTGAAGCAGCAGCATCGTCACTAAAAACGTTACAAGAATTTAGTATCAGTTTTTAAATAACAAAATGATATTGTTTTAAATTAATATAATCACACGATTATTAGATATAATATAGATTATATGAATAGATAAATGATTTAAATGAACTTTTAAATGATAGTAAATATATATAAACTGTAAACGAAATAATATTTTTTTATGATTTTAAATTCAATTAGCATGTGAACTATTTCATTAAAACATTAATTTATTATTTAATCAGTTAAAATTTACCTCCAATTCCAGTAATCCATTGTGGAAGGACGAAATTACTGCTTACTTGCAGCTTCATGCTTAGCCAAACCGAAAGTCTGAACTAGACATACCGGCAGGAAAATTTGTATCTTCAAATTTGTTAATTGTGTTTCACCCTGATAATTACAGATAAGATAAGAGTTTGTGGGGATCGTCGACAAATTATGATCATTAATGCAACCGTCAATTTTCAATAAAAATTCCTTTAGATTCTCGTGACATGTAACATAAAAGTTGGATCGAGTCAAGAATGAATTGCATGATATTGTAGTAGTAGTCACCATTTTAGTGTGTGCAAATAGATGTAGAAAAACAATATTATTATAATTTGTTAAAGAAAAATACCGATAATGCTAAGTTATAATAAAAACTTCGTACGCAATCTACGAAACGTATAACATTACATAAAGCAAAAACAAACATTCAATAAAAAAGAACTTTAAGAATCCTATAAAAAGATAATTGAGTTTAATTACACTTGTTCCAAACTAGGCTCCACTAATTTATCATTTTATTACACTTTCATATTTTTCATTACTTAAACATTTCGCACCTGATTCATTTTTACTAGCTGTACAATCAATAATAAAAAAATGCTATTGGTAAGTTTACATTAAGATTATCAAAAACTAATAATTTTATTTGTATTGCTCTCAATTTGAATATGTATAAAATTGATAAAACCCACGAATCACTTTTTCATCAATTCATCCTGTATTTGTTGCAAGCTTTTGCCCTTAGTTTCTGGCATAACAAACAACGCGTAAGGTATCACAGTAGCAGACAATATTGCATAAATCATAAATACGTATCCCTCACCCATCGCATCCACCATGGGCTGATACGTTTTAGCCGACAGAAATGACATTGCAGCACCGGTTAGGATAGCAATGCAGGCAGCTATGCATTTGGTATTTGCGGGAAAGGTTTCGCTGAGAAGCGTACTCGGCACCGGGAACAGGCCCATGAAAAAGGCTATCATGAAGATAAACATGGATGCCATGGGTAGCCACTGAAGTTGCGTAACATCCGTGCCCTTTTCCACGAGCATGAAAAAACTCATTAATCCTACCATGGAAATGGTCGTTCCTATGCTGGATATTAGTAAAAGAAACCTTCGTCCGCATCTGTCGATTAAGAAAATCGAGACGGCGGAGGCAAAAGTGCCGCAAATATTGACGTAGATGACAACGAGTGCCGGGCTGATAAGAGTAAAATTGGCTTTTATCAAAATCGGCTCCATGAAGAACAAGACGACGTTTAGGCCACACATTTGCATGAATGCGAAAACAGCTATAATCTGAAACGTCGCTTTCCTTATAGGCCGAGTTTTGAATTCCCTTAATTTATCAACGAAACTCGTGGATCCATCCGTGGCGATGAATTTCTCAACCGCCTCTAATTCCTCGTCCACGCCTTTACCAGCCCTGTACCAGTCGATCGACGTTTTGGCCTCCTCGCGTTTTCCCATCTTAACCAGATAATGCGGCGATTCGGGCAACCACAGAAACAAGCCCATTAGAAGTATAGCGAGGGCGAGATATATCGAGGACGCTACACTCATGGAGAAGTACGAGCCGCAGACACTCGCGATCACTTGGCCAAAGGACGCGCCGACGGTTGCTAATGAAACGAGCGCTCCGCGTATTTCAGTCATCGACACCTCGCCAATGTAGAGCGGAAAGGTGCTGAAGGCCATCCCGAGGCCGACGCCGCAGGACAGCCTCGCGACGTAGAGCCACTCGACAGCGTTGGCGAGAGCGATGACGAGCCAGCCTATCGCTATGGGGATCAACGTGATCAGGATGGATCGCTTGCTGCCGAGGTAGTGTGTGGAGATGGGGCCGCTGACGCCGCCGAAGAAACGGCTGAAGTTCACGAGCGAAGCCACCCAGGATGCCTGTTCAGGTGTCAGCGGGATGGGCGAGTCCGGGGCTGCGAGCCCAGCCAGGGTTGGCGAAGCCCAGCCGCCCATCAGGCCCAGATGGACCAGGAGCATCGTCACTGGAAGGTGAAGATCATTTGAATGGAAATGTATGCACGATGAGGCATTTGTGTATAAATTGTCAATAGCCTATATGTAGGTGGCAATTAAAAAGTTGCTCGACATTGATTATGTTATGTTTCACGCGCAATTTCCAAGCGTGTATGTAAATCGCGGAAGTTGTCATTAAGTGGATGCAAATTAGGAAAGCTGTCAAGGTTTAGAGTCTGCATTGATTTGTCGAGCTTGACTTCAACAAGACGGAATTTTCTATTTATTATAATAAATATGGGATAGTTTCTTTTTCCTTTTTTTTTTAAATAGGCTATTGTATGTGTTTTTCTATTATTTTACAAATTCTAGTCAAGTACCTCCAATTCCTGCAAACCATTGTGGAAATACGATGTTCTTTGTAAATTGCAGAATCATCGTGGTAGAAAGTTTCAACTGAGGATAAGAATAATTTATTTTATTATTTCGATTGGCATTCCATTTCATATATATATTTATCATTTATAAGCAGCTACTTCAATATAAAAAGTAAAAACAAAAATAATTTTAGAAAGTATTAAAATTTAAGTTGTCTGAATTCGAGGAATGGAAGATTTATGATATTTTTAGAGATAATAAAATTCAAATTTTTATGCTTGGTATGTTTAGATTATTAATATTTGCTCTGGGAGCAGATCAACTCATTTGTTCAGATTGTGTAAAATTTTGAAACAAGCGTCCGCAAGGTTACTCTTATCTTTCACAAAGAAAACCTCATCCAAATTTATACTAAAAACTACTCTGCCAGATAAAGTCATACAAATAGAATAAAAAGTGACATGAAGAAAATTAATAAATCTTACGAATGTTAATCCGCGGCTGCCTTTACAATTAGATCATCCGCAATTCTCCAGAACGTTTCCCATATACAATATAAACGCATTGTCACTCTACGAGCAGCATGATGAAACTGACCTGCGGTTTTTCGTTATTCTCCTTGCCATCGTCCGAGGACTCGGATTAAATCACTAGAACGCACGTCTTGGCCGGCTCGCGCTCCAAACAAGACTGCACCTGAGCATGATCTCAGATTAAATATACATTCGCCCGTCGCACGAGCGCGCATAATAATATTACTACCGGCTCGCCGCAGCAATAATGACCTCCTATATACGCACCGGTGTATACGCAAGCTACAAGACAAAGATATCAAGGCTAGCTACATCTATCGCCTATAATTTCCCTCGCATTCCTTATCCCCCCATCGTAGCTCGGAGGCGCATTCGACAGGTGTCGGCCGGGATAAATTGTATACAACGCGCGAGAAACGGACAATGTTGCGAGGATTTGCATTTGCACATGATTTTGCCAAGAGCCGTTACTTCCTTATCTCGCGAGCGAGAGATTGATCTGTGCGTCACGCGATGTCTTCAAATGGGCGCCTAATCAACGTTTGCACGAGGTTTTTTGCTTTAATTTGGAGAGTAATTTATGGTAGTCGCATAGGATAGAACGTGAAGCTCGGGAGCTTTCGCGTTTGCACTGTATGTACGTACACGGATTGTGGGCGCGTGTGTGCGTGCGACACTTTATGAGTATGTTTATCGCCGCGAGTGACTATCGTAAAAGTGAGCGTATAATGACGGGATCCCGCAATAGCGTGAAAGTGCTCGTTTAGGAATGTCGCGCGCGTGTGTACTACCAGCTTCCCGCATTAATTTATAGCATGATCGAATTATTATAACGACGGAAAATTATAATGTTATAGTATATTAGAGTACTAAAATGTGAATAAACAAACAACCTGCATAAGGAGAAAATTTTTGCAGTAAAAATTATTATATTTTATTGTAAATTAAAAATAATACTCGTATATTCACGTAAAAGTCACCAAAAAATTATCTTCATAATATATTATAAAGGCAGTAATTAGTATGGAAATGATGTATTAATGATGTCAATTCAGCTTATAACCAAAATATAACAATATTAAATTATGCGTATAAATGAAATAACCATAAGACTAATACCAATAACAGCGATACCACTAATTTTTATTTGTTAATTTTTGCGAACGACTTTAACCCGTGATAAATCCAATGCGAAAAAAAGCTAAAATTCCGCGCTGATGTAAAGGCACCATGGCGCGATTCGCGTGCGCCAGCATATATACCTCTACACACATGCGTGCGCAGCGGCACCCGCATAAAGAAGATAACGGGGCGCGATATATAGCGAGGCAGCCTCACGCACGCGAGTCATTTTTATCTGTTTGCGCGACGTTTCTGCAGCTAACGTCGTTACGCACTGCCGCCGTTCGAGCAAATAGCCTCCCCCCTCTGCACGCTTACATATATATAAATCCCTTCGGAAGGTACGCGCGCACACGTGTACGGCGAATTCAAATTTTTTCGCCGGAAAAAAGAGAGAGAGAGAGCAAACAGCAGCGTAAACAGCGTCCGCGCGTCGGAGAGCTTGCAGGCCCGCGCCGTTTAATACGCGCGCGTGCCTCGCATTCGAAGTAGACCTGATAAGGTATGTATGTGTGCGCGCGTGTCGGTGAGTGGGTGAGTGGACAAAGGAGCGTTTTTTCCTATAGCCTATGGGGTGCGAGATGGGGTTGCCAAGCTCTGCTGTAAGGGGGTGTTGTAAGAGGCTTAGCGCATTGTTATCGGCGGGGGGAATCGCTTGGTTTATATAATAAACTCCAAGCGCAAATTTAAATGTTCTTATAGAAACTTTTCAGAGTATTATATATCGAGATACTGAGATTTAACTTTGGAACCCAAGTTTCGAGTAAAATAGCTTCGTTCAATACCTTTGTAAAGCGTGACCCCAAATAATTAAATATACTCATCGAAATAAAGCAAACCTCGTGAAGGATAACGCATATCACCTTCACGCAATTGAATTAGCGCATGAACCGCCGCGGCTATATCGATTTCGGCGCGTTCCCGTGTCTTTGTTCGCTTTCTCTCTCTCGCGTGCGAGGGTGGCCCGTACAAAGAAACGCTCGCGCCAACTTCTTCTCTCGCGCGGGAGAGAAAGAGAGAGAGAGAGGAAAAAGCGCTCGCCGGGAAGATCCATGGCTCTCCCGAGTGAATTTACGAGCGCGTAAAAGAAGAAGATTGTCCCGGCCGATCGTCCCGGCGGTTTGGCAATGACACTTTTACGAGGACACGAGGCTCGAATGGACGAACCGTTTCTGCGGCCCCGCACCACCCCGAGCAAAAGCACAAGCGAGGCGCGGTCATTAAGACGCGATCCAGGTGGAGCGTTATATAGCCGTCACCTGGCGGTTCACGGTACCTGCGCGTGTGCTCTTTGTTTTCGTCAGCGAAGCAATTTTTCGAAAGAGAGAGAGAATTTGCAGATAGGACAAAGTGAATTTTGCTCTTTAGTCTGTGCATTTTGTATATAAAGATATCGAGGTATAAGAAAGGATATGAAAATTATACTTTCGTAAAATCAGTTTTGTGTGAAATTAATTCGCCCGGGGAACGCATTATATCACAAAAATCAGCGTTTATTAGACCGTCTAAACAAAGCGGCCGGGAAAAATATATAACTCATGGAAACTTCGTCTACACAGCCATAGAAGTAATTTAATCGAAAGTTTAGTCGGCGGAGCGCGCCGGCAGCGTGCCGGGGGAGGACAAAGCTCGCGTGCGTCGCGCCTCTCCCCGGGATTACTCTCAACATTGTCTCCTCGCTATTATATTATGTTTTGAAGGATCCGAGAGCGCGTTATCCCGATAAAATGGTTATTCGAACGAGACGTTGCCAGGGTGCGCGTGCACGCCAAATTCACAAAGCCATAACTCAAAGCGGCGCCCTCAAGGGGCCAGGAAGTAGGCAGGGTGTACGGAGGTTTCTGCGTTAAATGGTTCGTGCGAATGATAGGAAATAATGTAGATGTGGTTACGTTTGTCGTAAAGATAGTTTTTATAAGTCATTAGGTGGTACAAAAGTTTGCAAAGCGGTATTATGGCAAACAAAAAATATTGTTAGAATTAAACGATACCGTTATAATATGTGCGATGAGCCTCGTAGCAGGAATAAAGACATCTTTAATGGTATTTTGATGTTTATACATGATTATTCATGATTATTTAGAAAACGTTTATTTGTACATATAAGCTGTAACGTTTATAGCTGTGTTTTTCAATTTTAATATCGAGGAAAAATATTAAAGACTAAATTACAAATTTTCCCGATATTCCCATTAAACTTTTACAATGTTTGACCATCGCATATACCTTAATAAAAGTAATATTATATGGTATACGATAAATAAATATTGATTCGTCATTTCCCCTTATTATTTGGCGTTCCAATTCCCCTAACCATCTCGCACGAAACACTCCGTGTATGCATATACAGCGTATAGTTTAGTTTCGAAGGGTGTCGATTCGCGCGCGCGCCAGGCATAGCTCACCCACAAAGAACACCCACACGCGTACACGTGGCCCTCGCGCCCGAGACAAAGAAGAGATAACTCTGCCGATCGCCCGTCACACTATATATACACAGCCGACTATCCACGCGTACTGCACGTGGATACCGTAATATATAACTCGGTCAGTAGAGTCTCCACTCGTTTCCATAGCGACTGCACGCACTATATATATACCCACTAACTTACGTACGCTCTACTGCTCCTCGAACTCGCATTAGCGCATCCTCGATACCCAGCATCTTCCCCCGCGGCTCTCTACAAAAAAAATAATAATAATAATTCAAGGTCGGCGACGACAGAACAAAGACTCCGCGCGCTGCGCATATATAGCCTGACTCACCGACGGATAAACGCGGCGCGATTTACTTTTTTTTCCTTCCTTCGGAGGAGGGAGAGAGAAAAAATAGGCGGCGGCGGCAGGCAGCCCTCCCTTGATTTTCCCTGCGCGCCCCCGCGCGTCGAGAGGAGAAAGATTTACTACGTGACATCGGTTTCTTGTTAACGGAATATCGTGCGCGGCACTGTGCGCGCTTCGATTCGCCTCCCGGCGAGAGAAGGTATGGGGGCGAGATTAAGAGAGAGAGAAAGAGAGAAAGCCCGTAGGCAAATATATATAGCTAGGTCTACAGGCGACAGGGAGCTGATGCGAGCGCGTTTGCGCCCGCGGACAAAGGAGTGGTGGCTGGAATTACTTGCAAACTGAGGGTATTATTGAAAATTGCGTTTTTGTGGGAATCGATGCGTTATTCATGCGTGTGCTGGGGCCGTTTAGGTAATGCGGTAAACACACGTTTATGGCTATGTGTTTTTCTGAGCTTGGGATCATTTTAATTTGATAGATGTACATTTTTTGTGTTAGCTTGTGGGAATCGAACAATAGCGTTTTCCTTTGGAGCGTTACTATTATACATTTTTAAGCTATTACTATATACACATAGAAATATTTTGTTTTTAATAAATTGACATTTGTTTTATTGGATTCTTAACAAAGCATAAACATTTGCAAAACAAGCTCAAAAAAATCAAGTCTCGCGGAAACATTCTCCATAAAAAAACCTTAAAAGGCATAGGGTTTACCTAACAAAACAATACTAAAGAATTCATTTATTACAGACTTGCATTACCACCGAATATTCCATACATCCCCGCATAACAAAACTAAAGACTCGTCCACAGTGTTCCTCGCCAAAGCAAAATAGGTACTCCCTAAACCCTAAACCTCTCTTACACACACGCACACCCTATATACGCACTCTCGCAGACCCGCACGCGTACAGCCGGGAATTTATTAGCGGCCTGCAGATGACACAGCAGCGGCGCGCGGCTGAATAATTAGAATCCCCGCGCGCCCGCGAGGGACAGGGCTGCGCATATACACACGCGCGGGCGCCTCGAAATTGGGGAAGGGACGAGGCTCGTTTGTGCCGTTGCTGCGCAGCAACGGGTTCTTTGTTCGAGAGGTGACGCGGAGTGAATTCGCGGGGCTCTGGCGGAGCCGAGTTTCCCGCGGCGTTATCGTGGAATGGGTGTTGGAGCTTGTGCGATTAGGGTATAATGAAGAGTCGTGTATCGATTGTTGCGGGAACGATCTTGATTACCGCGGCGTGATGAGATCCGTTGATGCGAAATCCGCCGACGGTTATGGAAATCGATGCAGCGAGATCTTTGACGATCGCCAGCGTAATATGCACGTGTAGCTTTGTTTTTTTACATCACCGATCACTTTTTTGCTCAATTATACGATCACAAGATATACACGTGCGTTTCATCATCAGCAGCAGCAGGTCTATCGTTTCGCGCTAAAACAGAAGATCCGCTCTCTAATTCCAGCTTTATGAGCACTCAAAATTCCAATTTATCTAGCTGGAAAAACGAGGCTCGAATGAAACGGTCATTTTCGCGCGAAACCCCAGCTTCGTCGTCGAGCTCAAAAGGGTTTTGCCGCCGTCGCCGCCACGCCGAATCCCCGGCATTATTAAACATTCTCGTCGTCGCGGGGCGGGGAATCCCCGCGGGCGCGTCTTAATTTTCGAACGCGCCGCTTTGTCTAACCCTCTTTCGGATCTCTCTCTGCGCGCTCCTCGGCTCTACTCTCCGCGAGTAATTAAATCCGGCAATAAAGCACGCGCCTCGTAAATCCAGCGCGGGCGAAACTATTTCCCTATTATCCTCGTCGCTGTGTCGCGCGGCGAGGAGAGGAGGAAGAGAGAAAGAGCTCTTCTCCCCCAGTGAACTAGATTATTCTTGAAGAATATTGCGCCTGGGGTCGGTTCTGAGCTGCGAGCTATATATATAATACGCGTGCGTATGTATATGGAGTGTTCGCACAGTTTCGGCATGGAGAGTGCGTATGTATGTATATGTAGTGTGAGAGGAGGACCCGTCGAAGTTTCGGCAGCTATGTAAAGTTTTGGGAGAAGGGACGATGTGTCACTGTCGGCCGAGACAGTCAATGAGGCGTTTTTGCATGGTTTCGGGGCGAATTGCGAGCGGAATACGATTTCAGCCGTGGAATGTGTCGACGGTACTGGGTGAATGGTATATTTATTCGTTATATGAGTTTGTTTGCCGACGCTGAGAAACTACACGGAATAAAAGATTTTAAACGGGGGAATAAAATGATGATGAAACTAGCGTTGTAAAATAGTAATATTATAGCTGTGGTGGGACGTAACACGCACATTCTTATCTACACAACTCTTAAAGCATTTGTTTTGAAGAATTCAACTTCTAAAGACATAATATAGCAAACACTATGCTTGAGACACAGTGAATCGATAAAATAAGCTCTTTATCTTCTCAGACACGAATATTCATGAAATGCTTTTTAGGATGTGCAGTGTCGTTTCTCCAACAAATACAAATCGCTCGTAGCCCCAGAGAGGTCCGACTACTTAATACACATAAACAGCAGCAACGATCATCGCTCGTCAACTATGTATAACGCGCTCGCGCGTACTTCAAATATAACAAACAGCTATACTTCTCACCACTCTCTATCCCTTTGTGCCTCGGCCCACTCCTACATACATATATATACGCTCGCCAATAACGGATTCGCCTCGTTATACCGGGTAAAACGGGGCGCCGGGTAATTAGGCGCCGTAATTAATTCTGCGGCCGCGGGGGCGCCCGCGCTATCCGCTTCTCTCTATGTGTGTGTACAACGCGCGTGAAGCACCACAAGGGTGAAAGAGGATACGCAGCCGCGGGGGGAGACAGAAGAGTGTCTTGTCCGGCGGGTTGCCTGTCTAGCCCTCCGTCGGTCTGTCAGTCTGAGCGCGCGCGAACGAAAGTATCTCCAGATTTTTTTGTCGAACTATAAGGGGGCAGAGGGAGAGAGGGGGAACGAAGGGATGCGCGAATCTGCCGGCTTGATGGATATGCGTCGAGGAGGGATTTTGCGGGCGGACTGAATAAGTAAAGTTTTCAATTCGAAGCTGCGGCGTGACGGTGTAGCTCCGTTTTGTTTTGTTTTGTTTTTTTTTTTTTTGTTGGTGAAGAGAAGATATCCTGGGTTGAAATATAAATGTCTATATAGTTGGCGTTGTATACAGGGGGAATGGGTTTATGTACAGTAATTGTGATAGGCTTTGTTTTTTATTTGAGAGGGTTATGAAAATCATCGGAAAAATATCTTTTAATTAGCAGAAGTTTTATTTGCTTGGTACTTATTTTACAGTTTTTCAATTTTTTATACGTACGTAAATAAAAATTTTATGTAAAATTTACTTTACTTTACCGTATAGAACATTTAAGGAATTGTTATTTTTACTGAAAAATACAGTCGTATATGAATATAATTCCCAATACCAACGAAAAAGCACAAACCCTCGCCGCCGATAAATTCCATTTTTTTTCAGCCGCACCGACCAAATAAACCTAAATCAAAATAGGTATACATCCACGCGGTAGGCGGTATAAGCCGGGCCCGGCGCAAATGAAAGAATGGCCAGGCGTAAATCACGCGCGGGCTCACGCACTTTCCTTGCGCGGGCGCGGCAAGAAAATACCTCGATCGGATTCAAATTCGAGGCGTGGAAGAGGAGACGCCTGCAGAATTGGATTTTGCACTTTACCTATTCAAAGTTTCAATCTCCTTTTCTCCTCCCACATTGGCGCGGGAAGGAATTTATGGTTGAATCCCGTGGCAGTCGATTCAATTCCACGGTTCGACGTCTTAAAAATTTTATTGCCGCACCGACGCCGATGGCGAGGGTGAAAATGCAAACTAATGAGAATGTGTTTTTCCGGTGGCGCGGCTGCGCGCGCCGCGGGTGGATTCTCGGGGCTTTGTTTGGGTTACTGCGGAGGTGATGTATATGGTTGAGAGCTGGGATATTGAAAGAATGGGCGCGTGTGTTATAATATACCCGGGGAAAGTGATTTCATTCGGAAGTAGTACTACTTTTTTATTATTAATTTTGTTACAACATGGCTGCTACAAAGATTTATTGTGTTTTCTTGTTTTAGTAAATCTATCACAATTTTAGTAGTATCACGTTGCCAATAAATAAATCTAGTCAAAGTTAAATGCAACGAGGTTACATCAAAACTGTTATAATTATAAAAACTTTTAAAAAACTACTCGATCATAAAAAAATGTTTATAAAATGAATCCAGTTATCTGGGATTAAAGTTTATTACATATTTTACTATACACTTCAGCTCAGCGCTTTTCTTTATCATTTCGCTTCTTCACGGCAGCAGCTGCGCGACGTAAAAAACTTTTTAAATTAACATAAAATTTTCTTTCCTATCCTATAGTTCTCCTCTTACCAGCGAAAACTTAATTTAAAACTACCCCCCATGTCGGCCGGCAAAGCCTCTCTCAGACCAAGACAACCAAATTAAACAAACACCTCTGAAAATGAAACTCTCTTTCCAGGCGTATATATATATCGCCCAAGACATCACAGAGGCTTTTGCTTCTGGAGCGTCTTGGAAAACACATCCCGAACCTAATCTCACGCTACACTTTCTTTGTTCTCCCACCGTGGCGCACTTTAATACAACCGAGGGCTGCGCGAACAAAGAAGCGACTTTTCCTCTCTCCCAAGTCGCGCGATCGTTTGGATTATCGCGAACTCTCTCTCTCTCTCGCTCTCTCTCTCTCGTTCTCTCTGACCTTACGGCGAGGGTGCGCGACGCGTGTATCCTCGTATAAAGCGCCTCGTATAACCGTCGTGCGACAGGTAGGTCCTCGATAAAATTCAATTTTTTTAAGGCTCGTAATGTAAGTGCGGGTGGATGGGTGAGTATGCAGGGGGGGGGGTGTGCGAGAGTTTTTCTTTTCAGGAGAGACGGTTTCCGCGAGCGTTATTTATGAGCGATATTTATGTCGGCGAGGTTAACGGGTTCGGGGTGGAGCTCGCGTCGTAAAGAGAGGTGAATGATGAAACGAGGGGCAGAAGTTTTTTAAAAGGTCGGGTGGGCGCTTTTTTCGTTCGCTCGAATTCAGTCCGACTGTGCTCTGTGTATATATATTCGAAGTTGTTTTGAGTTTAAATTTTGATAAAAGTGTCGGATTTACCGAACACAATGGTGAAATAATAAGATTCGCAGACAATGGCCAATTTTGTATTCCTCGCTTTTCCATTAATCCCCTTTTATATGTCGGGGAGTTATGAAAACTCGCTCTGTGAGATATCTTGGCTTTGCTGTACTCAAACGAAAATATTCTCGTAATACGGACATACGAAATTTCTTCATTGTAATCCTTTGTTGTATTAAAAGGCATTTCAAATCTAAGGTAATTCACATGCTGATTCAAGAAACAAAAGAAGTATAATAATTGTTTCTATAACAATGCGTACATGTTGAATCAAACTTTATACATTTTCAATGAAGAAAACAAATGGAATTATGAAAACAACACAGTAAGCAAGACAGAAGTGACAGCATCTGTACTATAATAATTAATCCAGCCAAGCGCGATTCAACACACCGCTTTCTTTAAACGCCAGCTCGTCCCATTTATATCATTTATTAGTCCCTTCCCAGCCATCACGCAGGCAGTACGCCGCGCACAAAGCTAGCCTCTCGACTCTCGAGAGCATGGCGATCGTATAATTCCTCCACTCTCGCGCAGAAGTTAAATGAAAAACTCTGAACGGAATATAAAGCGTCGTCCTCTCAAAGGCCAAGCCGAGTAGCGCAAAAATAATAAAAAAAAAACGAACAGAAAGGGAAGAAGAAGTATAAGAAGGAGGAGAGGGAAAAAGGAGGGAAAGGCGAACAACAACGGGCTAGGCTGCATATAAAAGCCACGGGCGAAAGTGCAAGCGAGGGAGAAAAGTAAAGGGCGTCGACGATAGCGCCGGATTTACTTTTACTACCTCATTAATGTTACACTTTTTATTACGGCGCCCGCGCGCAAATGTTACACTTTTTATTACGGCGCCCGCGCGCAATCCGGATAAAGCCACCCGTTATACCCCGGGCTTTACGATCGAAAAAAGGAGAAAGAGAGAGAGAGAGGGAGGATCCCGGGGTGTACGTAGCTATTCCGCGGCAACGGAGAAGGAGAGAGAGAGAGAAAGCTGCAGTTTTATAACGCAACATTTACGTGTAAAGCGGGCTGACGCGATTTACTTTTTTTGCTCTCTCTCTCTCTCGCTCGGTTTGTCGGTACGCGCGAAGACTTTCCCTCTCCTAGTCGCGGCTTTTTATCTTTATTTTTAGTCGGTGCGATTTTTTAC
>JAPYZP010001155.1:0-21405 GCA_030522985.1 Torymus sinensis | reverse complement strand
AATCATCAAAAACCCAAACCATATCATTCTCCAATAATAGAAAACCACGACCTCATCCTCGAACGACCACACACTCACCAACAGCCCATCAAGATTTCATCGCGCACTCCAGCTCCCCCTCCTCCCGCACCACGAAGCTCATTCTCACTTACTCCGAGATGCCGCAAAGATCCTAGAAGACCGACCGCCTTCTCCTCCTCCACAAGAGAGAAAGAGAGAGATCTTACGAACCTCGCTCTCTCTCTCTCTCTCTATCTCTCCGCGCAATATCGCGCGCTCGACGAAAGTCGAAGTAATATTTGAAGTTGGCTATTACGCGAAATAAGCTCTCTCTCTCTCTCGCGAGCGCAACGCGGGCTACTCGCGCGCGAGCTTTGATGAATGAGCCGCGCGCGCGCTCGCATAAAGCTCGAAGTATGGTAAAAGCCGCGATGCCGGCCGTAATATTCCTGCGGGTCCCTTTGCCCGCACCTTCGAACTCGGGGGGCAGGGGGGAGAGCGGCTTTTAGAATCGCTAATGACTAATGGCACCGAAAGGAGCTGCGAGATGGGTGGGCGTATATATGTATGTGTGAACGGAGTGGGCCGGGAAGGCGATGCGGTATGGGGCTATACGCGGTATGGAGAAATCGTGTTCGCCTGTTGTCGGTGGGGGGCGGGGGAGTTTCTTATTGAAATTTATGAAAAAAATGAGGGTAAGATCCTTCTTTTTTTTCTAATTTTATATAGAATAAACTTTATCAGTGTACATAGTACAGGATCTCTATCATTTACTGAGCACCGATAATGATCGTTCCTCAATAAGTAAATCTTTTTCTCATTCGAGGATATACCGACTTAACGGCACTTTAACACCTTGTCCCCCCCCCCCCCCCTCCCCCCATTCTTACGACCGGACCTTAACGTCCATTTCCTAAGGCGAGGTTAAGGTTTATCGCAGCCGACGTGGCGTACGCGCGAGGGAGTAGCTGATCTAGGTGTCTCTCGGCCGGATATTTTCTTCTTCTTTTTTTTCTGTTGCCGCGAGAGACGGGCCGAAAAGATAGAAAAGCTCTCGGATATAATATATAGACGCGCTGTGAGAGAGGCATGATCCTGAAATGGGTGGGGGTGAGGTGAAAGAAGGAAGAAGTGGACCGACTAAGGGACGCTGTCATCCTTGTCAGGAATCCAATGAAGTGTGCCGGCATCCATTAGCTGGCCTCGGCTCGCTGTCTCCACGCGCGGAATTCACCGTGGCTGGCAGGCGAGAAATAATAAAAGTGCCATTAGGGCTTTAATCATTTTCACATGACGCGCGGCACTGATTTATTAATAAACGCCCGTCGACTTTTACATTTATTATCGGTACTTGAATGATGTCTGTGGAATGTGGGAGTTGGCATGGGAATGTGAATTTTATGCGCACTGTTTGGGCAATTTGGTAGGGGAAATTATGGAGAAATAATGGTTGTGATGATTGTAGATAGAGTAAACTGTGAAACACAGAAAAGAAGGTAGCGAATCCTTTATCTAGTTTTATATATCAATCAACTGGCCGCATGCATAATTCTTCACTCGATAAGGCTTTATACGCCGCGTAAAAACCTTTCTTTTGTTGAAATGAAAAATATTTATGTTTGTAAGATAGCAGTAATCGGACACGAAAGGATAGAAACGTTAGTTACTTTATACTAAATCATTCTGTGATTATAACCGTACAGCTCTGTCCATTATCTTCCGCGAAAAAGCCACATGCCAAAATTCGATTAAAGCCTCGGAAAAAAAACACGCGAATCAAAAATCAACCTGCAATTGACATCGACGAAACACCAATAAATCAAGTTAGCGCACTCCCGACACAACGGGCCGATCAAAGGATAAAGCCATAAACCTCGGCGCGCTCGCGCGGATTAGAGCGCAAAGAGCTTTATCCGCTCTGGCGCGCGCGTGCATCCTCTCTCTCTCTTTCTCTCTCTCTATCTCCTCTACGGATCTGCAGCTCGCCCCCCAACTGCTGCATCGCGTATTAAATCCTTCATCCACGCACACAGTCGCGTCCCGTAAAGAACTCGAACTCCGCGGGGTGGGTTAGGGAAGAGAAAAAAGAAAACGAGTGCTCGCTCGCGATCTGGAACGAAAATAATTGCTCCATGATTCTCCGTCTCCCGGCGATTCCGGGGCCTTTATCTCGCCGTTTGCCCCCTACTTTTTCCGTCTCCACCTCCTCCTCCTCCCGGTATAGCGCACACAGGGGCATAAATCCCGGGAGCGCGCGGGATCGTCGCGCCGAAAATAAGATAAAGTCGCCGGATAAGGGTGCTTCGCGCGGGGGAGAAAAAAAGAGGAGCGCGTACGCAAGAGAGTGAGAGAGAGAGAAAAAGGCAAATTCCCGAATAAACACATCCGCGCGCGTCGCCTCTTTGGGAGCGAAAGATGGAGCGGCGCCTGTGTACCGAGCGCATTATTAACTCAACCACCGGAAAATGTCAACGGCACCGTTTGGCTCTCTTATATCTCCCGCGCGCGATCGCCTCTCTTTATTTTAGAGCTCCGCGGAGAGTGAGAGAGAAAGAAGCTTCGTTTGCGTGCTGGCTACGGCCTTTTTGCTAGCGCGTTTACTTCTTTCCTTTTGCCTTTTTTTTTTGCGGGCGGAGTGAGCACGCCCGTGGCTGACGGAAGCCCGCGCTTATTGACTTATTCAAACGCCTTTGCGAATGCGCCCCTGCGCCCGGAGATTTGTCGGTTTACGGTTGCGCGGAGTGTCGCTCCGTGGTTCTTTAGCTGAATCGTTTTTTTCGGCTCCTGCGCTGGAATTCCATTATGTTTATCGTGATTTCTTCAAAGTAGTTTTTGTGATTTTAGAGGCTTTCAAAACTATATCGAAATCGCGGCATATCAATAAATTAGTAAATGCGCAAAATAAACAAAAAAACTGATAGAAAACTTCAAAAATTTAAATATATCGTTTAACCTAAAGAAAATGCTAAGAATTTTTGTATAACAAAAAAATTAAAATTTTTCTTAAGCATCATCTTTGCCTATTCTTACAGTTTCATTCAAATAAAATCAATCGCACTGAAACAACCTATATTAAACCAATCACCTGCGCAAAAATATCAACTGCAACCTGTGCAATAATCGCTTCGCAAGTCAAACAATTTCGTCCCAGCCACCCACAATCGTCCCCGCTGCGATTGTCTCCTGACCCTCTTGCGCAACTTCGCTCGCGGGCTTTATGCCCGTTCCCGTCGAAGATCGTCCGACGCAGAACCGGCGGTAAGTATAGTCGCCGCGGCAGCTCCTGGCTTTCGTCTCCCGTAAAAACCCTTTCCCTCGCCGGGATGAGAAGCCATCGGCGCGGAGTTATCGTCACGGAGGAGCGAAGGAACGTTGCCCGGTCGCGCGGGCGTCAGCGCGGGCCGAGCGAAGGCGGGGGAGAAATAAAGGAAGAAGGCAAGGGTGGAAACGAGGCGAGAGCGAGAGGGGGCTGAAGTCTGAAAGATAAGGTGCCCCCCCCCCCTTCTATCCTCCTCTGCCTCCTAGATTATGGAATGGCACTTTAATTACACTAATGGGAGAACCAAATGTTAATTACAATTCGAAGTCGAAAAGAGAGAGAGAGAGAGGCGGACGTATAAATGCGGAATGGCGAGGGACAAAGATGCAGAGAGAAGGAGAGGAGACGGGATTTGCGCGCGGAAACGGGGGGGACACTGCTTTCGGGATTAGTATTATTTAATTAAAAATGCCCTCCTCGATTAGTCGTGAGAGTGCCGCCGCCGCCGCCGTCGCTGCTGCCGTCGGCTTTTTCGGTCCCGCTATCGCGTAATAGATCCAATTTTCATAAAAAAGGCAGGCGAGCCAGCGAGCGAACGAGGGAGAGAGAAAATGAAAGGATGGGTGAGAGAGAGTGGACGCGCGATATCCCTCGTTCCGCGGGTAAGCTGTTTTGCGCTCATTAGGTATTCTCGCCGTGATGACCATCGCACGCGCGCGGGACTGAAGGGATGATACGTCTTCTTGTGCCAGAGCGTGATACTGCGGTGTATGAGTTTTCCATAACAAAGACGAGGTAATTTGAATATCTACGTGAGCATTAGATGCAAAAGTTTTAATATTCAAGAAAATTCATTTATTTTCAGTTATTTGTAAGCACGTTGGAGTAATATTCTTTATTTAATACAATTTAAAATTTATTTCACGACAACATTGAATTTATTACAATATTCGCATACCCATATAGCGTAATAATTCAAAGATTAGCGATAAACGTGTTGAATCAATCGATAATTTTATTGAATAAGTATATAGTTAACGTAAAAGAATCGAGTTTCTGTGTAATCAGAATGTTCGCATCAATATTTGTACAATCCTTTTCCACATTACTCCTGCATTATACACTCTTTCGACTCTAACCCATCCCAGATAAATTATTCTCGCTCGCGTGCGCAGATGCCGCGCACCAACGTCTACCCCCACCCCTCCAATAAAAGATGCATCCGCTAATTGCCGGAGTAACGCGCGCGCGTCACTTTATTTTATAGGCCAGCAGGCGGCGGCGGCGGCGGCAGCAGCCACCTACATACGCCTCGCTCGGCGCGAAACGAGCGAATTAGCCCCGCGGCTTGATAAATTATGTCAGGCCGTGCGGGACGTAAAGATTATGATTCCAAGTATCCGTCGGCTTAGCGCGGACTTTCGTGGGGGGCATTATACACGCACCGCCGGCGCCGCCACCACGGGATCCACTTCTGCCGCGCCGGAGGTATCTCACTCACCGGCGGTGTGTAAACAAGCCATAAATGTTTTATTGCCTCTCGTGTGGCACACCGCGTCGCGGGGAGTAGTCGCGTCGTCTCTGATGTTCTCTCCCTCTCTCTCTCTCTCTCCTCCGCACCTGCGTACGTACATATAATATATAGGTATATACACATGTACGTATAAGCGTTAGCGGTTCGAGGTTGTACAAGAGCCGGGAAATCGCGGAGAGATGCTCGCGCTTTAAAGAGGAAAAGAAGCAGAGAGGAGGAGAGGAAAGAACAAAGGAGCGACAGATTTAGTGAGCGGGGGGCAAAGAGCGCGCACGCCGGAATCGCTCGTGCGTGCTTTACGCGACGGATAATTCTTTGCGGGGCGTTTTTATTGTTTTTACGGGGATTCCCGAGCGAGCGAGCAAGCGCCCTCGGAATGCGATCTTAAGTGGCTCGACATGTGATCGCGGAGGCGGGATATCGGAAATGGCATAAATATGCCAGTGGTGCGGAGAAGAGCGGGAAAGAGAGAGAGAGAGAGAAAGCGCATTAAAACTATTGGCTTGTAATGGCTTTATTTTCCTCTTATCGCAGAGGTTCGGGAGATGAAAATAGAGAGGGGAAAATTAATGCATTGAATTTTTATCTAACGATTTATTTGTTTTCTGTCATTTTTCTTATATTTAAATATTACTATAAAGTATATATACAAATTAGTGGTTTTTTCCTTTTTGTTTTTATAGAATTTTTCCTTTGGTAAATCAGTGCTAGTCATTATTATATTTACATTTACTGAATTAGCTAATTGAGATTATACAAAAAAATTCCTATGTACGTATTATTTACCGAGGCTTCTTTTATCTTGTAACTTGAGTAAATATGTGCTTATTTCAAAACAAGTTTTCGTTTAAAAATCGTCGAAAATTTTATGATTTTATTCTCTCTTGGAGTGTGAAAATAAAAAATGCCGAATTATATTTATGATTCACTAAACGATAAAGAAGATAACATTATATTATAACAGATGCGAATACAAGAATATTCAAAAAATACCTATATATATACATATTATCTGATAAGATACAGCTAATACTGAGTTTTTAATAAAAGTGAAGTAATCCCAATAAAGCAAAATCAAATAGATTTGCTAGAATGGCAATTTTTTCAACAACAACTTTACACTCTCTTTCGCTTAACAGCGATGTTGTGCAGTTATGTAATAACGATTATTGTAAACCTTTAATAGTTCCTTTTTGTAAATACATTTTAGAAGTACCTATCTAAAAATGTTTTCGATTTACAATACTGTGACTTCAGATTTTACTGCGGTAACTTTACTCTTATCTTTATTTTTAAAATTCGGGTCATTCCAGTGCTCGACTTCACTGCTACCAAATATAAGAAATATAACGTTGGAAATAATTGAAACGGCGAAAAGAATCCAGAAGACGAGCCTCCACTCGCTCAATGTTTGATTAGGTGTTATAATTCCGATGATGTAAGGCGAGACAATGCCAGTGACGCCAGCTGATATTCCATTGCTCAGAGCCATTAGCGTTCCCGAATAATTAGGACTAAGGTCAAGCGTGTTTATCATTACACTAGGGTACGATGCTCCCATTACCGTCATTGCAATGGAAAACATCACTACGACCAGAACCTGGTCGCATCCAGCGTACGACGCCGCGACGACGAAACAAGCCGAACAAGTCAGAGCGAATACTGATCCAACTTTTCTCACTGTGGTAGTCAGCATAATCCTCTTCACTATCATGTAATCCGCTATCCAAGATGTAACGACACTGCCGATCCACATGCACGCGTAGACCAAGGAATTCAAATACCCATTGTTCTCGACAGAGAATTTAAGCACTGTGCTCATATACTTCGGCAGATCCGTTACAATCGTCAGTAGTCCCCAATTGAATCCCAACATCGCCACGATCACAGCCCACACTGGCTTCGATGTCAGCACGTTTTTCCAGGGCGTCGGTGATGGTTTCTCATGGGTATGCTTGCTTAGCTGCTCGTTCAAAAACTCCAATTCGTTTTGAGATATAAACGGATGCTCCCGTGGATTGTTGTAACACAGCACTAGCCAGAAAAAGTACCAGATCGCACTGGTGCCACCTATCAGATAAAACACAATTGTCCAGTCGGTGGTATGTTTCAGGATCAAACCAGACACGATATTCGCATAAATGGTGCCGAGCAATTGTCCCGCGTAAACGAAGGAACCAGTTCTGGATCTTTCCTCCAGTGGAATCCATTGGGAGAGAAGAACGTTAATGGCGGGATAGGTGACTCCCTCGCCGAGGCCCATGAGCAGCCGGGCAATTATCAGGCCGATGGAGTCGCCCCAGACAATAGCCAGCGGTGTGAGCAGGGTCAACACGGCTGTGACGAAGATCCCCAGGCCGTAGGTGTGTTTGCCGCCGTATTTCTCGGCTATACTGCCGCCCGGCACGTGCGTTACCACGTAGCCCCAGTAGAAGGATGAAAGGATCAGACCCTGTTACGGTTTAATTTGCAATGGTTTTATCATGTAATTTTCAAACATTGTTATTCTTGTTATTCCATACGATAGCATGTATGTAACGAATTCCTCCTCCACGATCATAAAAAAATTTGCTATTGTTAAGAATGTCTTTTTACCTGAGTATACTCGCTCCATTCGTAAGATCCTTCGGAAAGTGTTACATTAGAAGTGGAATTGGTTTGTACAGACTCAGATGGGCATGTATCATCAAACACTTCCTCTGGCTCTATCGGTACCACCATCTCTGTCATCGTGATGGACAGACAAGCACGCATGGCGTATGCGTGAAACAGTCCCAAAAAGCACATAAAAGCGAACACCCATCTTTGCCGAACATTCGCACCTAAAACATATCACCTTTTTATTAACGAGGTTCAAGATTTTGATTCTTGCACTGGTACATGACACACTTACAACACGAATTAACTGCACTATGCATTTTGCCGAAATATCACTCGTCTAAATTGAGAAGCGTGCGGAGATAAGACGTGAAGTGATATTATACACATTTAGCCGCAGCATGTAAATCGTCGCTCATATCGCGATGTGTACTGTTCAGCTTTAAACACGATAATGAATTTAAAGCTCACTGGCGAGAGGAAAAAGACCGGATTTTTTCGTTTCACTTACTTGTCGATTCAATTTTACAAGTGTGAGTATTCTCACTTATTTTCCTTATTACACGAGATGAAGAATTCATCCATCCAGTGGTTATAAAAAACATTAATCATTTTAATCTAATCTCGAAAATTTTTAAGATTACATAATTACATAATTATTGGTTGACATAAATATGCATTGCCATTATTAACATAATTAATTGTTACTTGTACGGGATTTATAAGCAATGCGTCAAATCACTTGTTATACAATATGCACTGTAATTGCAATAAATTATGTCTTGAGAAATTCCGGTTTTACTTTTCAAAGTCAGGACAAAGTAGTTTCCACATTGTTATTATTGTTAAATAAGTATAAACCTTTTCCAATCATTTCTTGGAAAAGAATATTTGTTCTTCTCAAAGCTAACTTGATTTCAACCGCTTTCTTTAAACTCGCATAATATCCAATATTCCCTCTCATCTCGCGTTACGAGAAATCGCATAAGAGGCCGTGTACAGCGTAACAAATGCGCATCGTCGAGGCATGAGGCTCTCTCGCTTTCAATTTAACTTCGTAGGAGCATGTCGGCATTTACAATGTGCGGAAAAAACGCGTATGCTAAAACCACCTCTCGCCTTCTGATCTCACAACCTCTCTCTCTCTCTCTCTCTCTCTCCCAGCAGCAGTCGACGCTCTCGCAGCTACTCTTTTCGGCCTAAGGCACGGGGCCGGACAACAAGGCGACCTTCGCACAGCAGTCGGCCGCGCGACGAGGAAAAATCAGCAATTCTGATGAACTCAAGTAGGGAAAGGGCAGACGACGACGACGACGACGACACCGCATGCGCTACACGAGCCAGCAGGCAGCGGCAGCGAAACGCTTTTCCCTGATATGTGTGTGCGAAACAAAGTAGACGCGAGGACTGCTTACTCCCGTAGACAAATGTCGTCAAACACTTTGATGCGTGCGTGTGCGAGCGGACACACGCTGAGTGCCGATAAAATTGTAATTAGTCTTTTGAGCCGGCCGGTTTATGTAAAGCGTCGGTGAGTTTACGCGCTATTGCGCGTATGACTAAAGTTCTCCGCGCTTTGGTCTGCTTAGCAACGTTGCGTAAGTCAGAGTATTGACAGGATTGGATGGTCGAGGTGGCTTTGTTTACTTCTTTTTGTTAATTTTCTTTTTAGATTATGTAAAAAGTTGCGTTTCTAAACATAATTTTACTGCTCGGTTGATGAGTGCAAATATTATGTAACATCAATGTATACAATCACGTGGACACAGTATAAAAAATGTACGCGAATTTCAAAATCGGGCTAACGACATAAATATATGAATATGCTTATTTAGATTATGCATTATCTCTCTCGGCTTATCTCTTTTGAACGATACTTAAATCTACAAGTAACTTTTATAGCGACTATAATACAGGTTTAAGAATAAATAAAATTCACGAGTACAGATACTCAATACACTTTACTCTCGCATATTCCTTCTCTTTAATCATCAAAACGACTTTCGTCCCGGCCACTTACCAAACATCTTGACGCATGCTCCCGTATGCGAAAGCACACACACAGACACACTCACGAAAAAGCAAGCGGACGCGTCTCCGTAATGGAATTGCGCAACACCGGCACACGAAATATGTCGAGAGCGAGGGAGTGAGTGAGAGGGACGAAAGGCGGCTGGCGCCTCGACGTGGAATTTCATACGTCGGACCTCTGAATTACTATGGCTCTGGGCTGCGGCTTCGATCGGATTTGAAAGTCGGGGAGGGTAGCGCTCGCACGCGGCGGCGTGATTGATTTTGCATACGACACGGATTGGACAGGTTTGAGAAATTGAACTGCCTCTTGCCCTCGAGCGCCTTTGTGTCGCGCGGGTCCGAAAGGAGAGTGCGACTGGTATAGAGACACACGCGCGTATATTTCATACATGTATGTTGGGTTTCGGAGCTATATTATACGGTGCGTCTCGGGCGCGTTTTTTTTCCACTTCTCTTGGCCTCCTCGTTGGATATTGAGGGGGATTGGCTCGACGGCGAGCGATTTGCACCGGCCCCGCGCGCTCGTATTTACGACTTCCGCTAGCACACATTTCACACTTGAATTTTACTTCCGAATCGACGGCGGCGGCGAGCTGTGTAGTCTAGGAGTTGCGTACGTTTTCGTGGGCAATGATATGTTGGAAGTATTGTTTCTCTTTTTATTTTTTTTTTTTCAAATTTCAACTTGAATTATATAGGAAAGTAAATAAAAACAATGTTGTTATCTGGGTGATTTTTTAATGAAAAGTATACAGTTATTTTAAAATAAAAAAGTCTTATGAAATAAATAGCAAAGTTAAATCATTGAAAAGTTAAATTTTTGAAATCTTAGTTTCGGGTATATTTTAACAATTTCTGTCAATAATACCAATAGAAATTTATTTTGCTGTTTTTTGTTCGTTCCTTGAACAAGTGCTTTTTTTTGGAATTTCAAAATGATAAACCATTACATTAGCTCTTTGTACGTTGTCGCATTTACAGAATAAATTTGACATTATTCTTGTGCAGTTTGTTGAACAAATCAAATAAAAACAAAAAGGAATAATGTAAGGTGTCTAATAAAAGGGTTAAGCCTCCTCGGCCTATACATTTCAATCTCCCCGGCCATACGTCAATATAAATTAAAAGGAGCCGTTAAAACCTATCCCAATCCCTCCAAAGACCCGCCTCTCTAATAAACCACGTGGCACTCAAATCTCGCCCAGCAGCGGCACGCGGCCGAAATAAGAAAACTTTGATACCTCGGGCTCAATGGCCTCCCTTCTCAAATTCATCTATCCTCACTCTCTCTCTCTCTCTCTCTCCTTCGTCCCCCACATCCGCATCTATTTTCATTTCCTATACCGGGTTTCGATCCTCCTGCCGATCGCGCGAACCCTTTTACGATTCCTATTCCGGTCAGCGCTTTCGCGATAAGCGCGACTTGGGCACCCCGATCACGCCTGCGCTATCCCCTTTAATACCTTTGCTCTCCCTCTGCGCGGAAAATAAAGGGCTGACATGTGAACGCGTCTTTCGAGGGTGGCTTTCTCTCTCTCTCTCTCTACGTCGGCATGAGGGATGACTGAGCGAGTCGGTTAAACGGGCGTCTTCTTTCATAAATTTCAAGAGCGCGCGCGCAAGAGAGAGAGAAAGAGGATAAAGGTTTCGGGATAAATCGCTCGGCCCCGTTATCCACTATACGAGGAGAGCGACAGGGATAGAGAGATAGCTAAAAGGATGGGTTGCCGTGGCGCCTTTTGAAGTGTACGCCAGAGGTGGGATTGAAAATATCGCGTGCGCTTGATGATTTGTAATGGGGGGAGGTGGGCTTTAAGGTCTTTTTTATGCTCAGCGAAATTTTTTAATGCTTTTCGGCCTGCCGGGATTGAGTTGTTTGGGGATAGCGAGATTGAGTTGTTTATGGAAATTAAGGGCTTTGAGGTGAGTCATCGTGGCTAGACATTTTAATGGAGAAGAATTTCCCTGAAATTGACTGAATAGGGTGTAAGATGGCTGTTTGAAAAATGATACTTTTGATACTGCATTATACATTTATAAACGATAAATCTGTTTTGCTGCTTTACAATTGTTTATAAAAAGATTATTATTTTTTGTTTCAGTTCGTCTCAAGAAGTACGAAATACGACCCTGGCCGTTCGTTATCGATTTAAAAACACGTCATCGCTTTCTCTCTACGTCAACAAGGTCAGTTTATAGCGAAATATCTTATTACTATAAATTTTCGTTGCCACGTTTATATATTTCTACATAAATAATAACTACATTGATAATTAACTTACACCATAAAACAATTTTATAAACTATTTCTTCTAAGTTTACAAGAAACACGTATACATCATACCTGATTCCACTCGTAAAGTCATAATTTACGCATAAGCATACTTCCGAACTCTACTTAAGCACCTGATTTCTACGCTCTGCCAAAGTCGCTTGTTTTTCTTACGTCGCACGCACATATACTTCGAACGATTGCCGATACACGCGGCGCAATATATGTATATATATGTGCGCGCGTCGCCCGCGGCAGTCAACCTGTCGGAAAGTGTAGAAGCCAGGATGGGGAAGGCCAGCGTCGAACTCGCATAAATATTCTAATAACTTTGGAAACTAATATGATTGCGCCTCGCCGGAAATAATATCGCGTTTCGAGGAGAGACGCGAGAGACGCGTGTTTACGGAATACGTAATGGCCGCGGGAATTGGCTGCGCCCGCATTGTTTAGCCGCGTTTCGGAAATTCGGCTGGAAAGAGATTCGAGCCTTTTTCGACGAAGTTAGAGAACAATGCGCAAGGTTTTGTTTTATTTTTGGGAGAGAAACTACGTAGATGTATGGTTATTGAAAAATTAATGCGATGGATTCTTTTTTTTTGGTTTTCTATTGTTGTCCACCTATTATTATCTTTAATTATACCGTTATTTTAGCACGTAATCATCATAATAAATAAAATCACCTTTTCGAAAAATCTTTTCGAAATTTCCAGAACTTGGAAATTTATTTCGCAAAAATTTCCTTAATTAACATTCAAAAAAACTCTGAAACCCATTATTACAATACTGCATCCCTTCACCTTCCCAAAAATCACTTGTACACACTTCTCACCCAAAACATATTCACATTCCCACAGCATACCTCGCCGGCCGCCTTATCAAATAATTCACCTAACGATATCCCAGCGGTGCCCGCGCACACTTGCTGCCCACCTATATCCCTCTCTCACTCTCTTGCGCACTCGAAACAAAAGGCCGACGTTTCAATTAGCCCCCACCCCCCCTTATTAGTTAGCAATAATAGGCGGCGAGGCTAGCCTCAGCTATTCAGCGGCCGCGGCGTCCCGGGCCGGGCTTAGCGCCGCGCCGTGTTTGTCCGGCTCTTACGATATTAAGGGCTGACTAGGCAGCGGTCCTCTCTCTCGCTCGCCCTCTCTGTCGCGCCCGCGTGCTCGTTAGGTCGATTGATTTTCTCGGGGAAGAGAGAGGAGCGAGCGAGTCAAGCTGCGTACGGCGGGGAAGAGGATGTGTACGGAGGAGCTAAGAAGCCGTTTTACGAGCGGGCGTTATCGCGAGAAGCCGTGCGCGCGGGTTATACTTTTCCGAAGTTGCCTTATTACGCGGTGGCGGTCCGCGGGTGACTGTAATAGCGGTAGTCAAGGCTTTCTTCGTTTTTTTTTTTTAAGAAGAGAGGTAGCGTGGCGCGGCCATTAATTTAGCGGTGCCGAGTGCAATTAAAGTTTATGTGCACGAGGGCGCGTGCACGTGCTGACGAGTATGAAGCGACCGCGCCGGTTTGCCGTTTTTACGCCTTATAGTTTGGTAGTGGCAAACGAACTAATTGAGATCTTTTGGAAGGGGTTGTTTTATAATAAGTGCACTGTTGGTAACCGTTTTGAAAAATAAGTGAAGTTACGATGTCTTTTAGCATATTTGCCGTTATACCTGTACAATTGAAGTTGCTAAACCACGTATTCTAACTTTTAATTCAGTTATTGGATCTTTAAGAAAATTGTAAACATAATATTCATGCAAAGAAAGGCTACCAAAATTCAATAAAAAAAAGATTTTCTAAGTATAAGTATTATAAAAATAAAAACCATCAAGTTGAATACGAGAGTATCAATGTTGAAAAAAGAAAGAAATTTGAATGCCCAACTTTTTATCTACCTAAGTACGCCCGCGACTTCCCCGAAAACTCCGTACATTTTTCAACGCACTATCCTGCCTCCCTCTTGCGCGCGCGCGCGCGCGCCCCATTAAAAACACACTCGACGAGCGCCACTATATACACACACCCACCATTCTAACCGCCACACAAAAGAATCCCCAGCGAAGCACGCAGCCACTACACTCCCGCTTTTCCTCCTCCAGACCTTATCACTGTGCGATGCGCTTTTCTCTCCCCGCGCGTATCTCTCTTATACGACAAAAGCGTACGGCCGCGCTCTATTCAGCCTCTGTCTCTGTCTTCTATATCGCGGCGTGAATTCGGCGTCCGCACCGCGCGCACGCAGCTGCGAGGGAGCAGGCGACATCTTGTATTGTCAGACGTGCGCACGCGACAAATTCATAATTGCGTTAATGCGGGCGAGGCTTGCGGTGAGGAGGCTCGAAGGAGCTGAGAGGAGAGAGAAAGCCGCCGGCTCGTTAATCTTCCGGAAGGGGGATTAATCCGGGAGGAGAGAGAGAGGAAGAGAGGGTGAGAGAGAGAGTAAGATATTGTGCGGCGGTGCTGCTTCTTCGCGGCCGATGATTATTAATTAAATTGAAGGAGGCCGGGTGAGGGGAGGTCTATACGGCGCTTCGATTTTATGTGTCGGAGGAGGTGAGCCACGTGTGCCAGTGTGGCTGACTGTTATCATATTTTTTATGATAAAAGGGTATTTTCGGAAGTTATCTTGAAATAACTTGAATTTGTATTATAGAAGACATTTTCCGAACGGGAGAAGTACGAAGTACATCGTATAGTTTTGTATAAATATATTTCGTAATAGTAATCAAATGTGAAGAAATTGTGAATAAATCATAAATTATAAGTTGTTAATTAAGACGCTCTTTATCGAAATAATATTCTAATTTATAACCTCTACCACATTTTCGATTTAACACGATGAATAATAATTATTCATTCAACAATAATCAAGATTATTAATATTCCGATCTTAAAAATCCAATAAAAGCCATAATAAGTTATTCCCAGCCCCACTCGCCGTGGAAAGACATATAATCCCTAATAGATCCCTGATAAAGCCATCCGCAATCATAAAACAAACACTCAAAGCTCATCAAACGCGATCCCCCGCTTGCGAGTTCCAGGCGCGTGGCATACACACCTCTCGCTCGCGCTCTCGGCGCAGGCAGCACGAGCACGCGAGGGAAGCGCTTAAAAAAGCACACAGCCAGATAATAGAGCCATTAAATCGAGCAGCTTCCGCGCGAATCGCGCACACACGGCTGCACCCCTTAATTATCATAAACGTCGAGTTGCCTCCGCCTCCCGCTTCGCGGCGCGGGAAGATTGCAGCGTGTATATAGGACCGCGGCACAAAGCCGGGGAAGCGAGAGAGAGAGATAAAATTCCACTGAGTATAAGAGAGAGCGCGCGAACGAGCCGAAATAAAACAGTGATATCGAGGCATTTCACGCACGAGCGCGGGGCCGCAGCGCGAGCGTTTAGCGAATTCAACGTGCGTGCGTGCGTGCGTATATATATACGCCGCAGGCAGCACGCTCTCTGAAAAATACTCCTCTCGCTGACACCTGTAGAGCTTCGCCAGCAGCCGCACCCCCGCAATTCTACATACGCGGCCCTCGTCGCGTGTGCGTATAAGTGTGTGTGTATGGAGAGGGCGCGATGAAAAAATGCGCGCGAGCCGATAAATATCAATGGCCCGCGCTCGCGCCACTGCCAGAGAAAAATGTCATTGAGAGAGAACGAGAGAGAGAGAAAGTGTGAGAAAGTGAAATCGTTTCGGCGCGGGTATACTGTCATTCGCTGCAGCGTGGAAATGGGATAATGAATCGGAGCTTGGGCTGCGGCAGTGTGCGACCGCGAGGCAAATTTATTCGGGCAATTTGTCACGCGCGAGAGAAAGAGAGGAGCATCGAGATAAACGAGTCCATTTGATCCCGAGAAATTGATATTTTCGAGCGGGCTTTGGTCGACGACCCTTGCGACCTGCGATTTATTTAGTTTCGCGATGACGTTCCCGTGCGATGGATTTCGCGGAATTTATATATAGCGAACAGGTTGTTGGTTGAGTCTGAGGGAAGGTGGACTTGATGAGAGTTCATAATTAAATGAATTGTTGGCTTTGTATTATAGGTTTTTAGGATTAATTTGAGATTCTTGTTTAATCGGAATGGATGAATTCCTGATTAAAGCTTCTAAATAAGAACACTATAAAGAAGGTTCATTTTGTTAATGGAAAGTAGAATCTCCCTTTAGTTAGAGTGGGATAGCATTATTACATTCTAATACATTGAAACAGCTTTAAAATAAATAAAGTTTTTTTTACTTTTTCCGAAAAGAAATTTCTCCGTTTCGAAAGGACTCTTTGAACGGATACCCCTTTTTGAAAAGGAGATCTTTTCTTTTTTTCAACGGAACTTTTAACCCTTTAAAGTTAGTGAAAACTACATTTTAAATATAATGTTATTTCTGCTACAAACAAGAATTATATTTACTTATTTTATCATGTTATTTCATTTTGTCTCCAAATCAGGATTAAACTGATGTAAAATGGTTAACTATAAAATTTTGTTACGTGAATAAATAATGAATTCGTTATTAATTCAAAATAAACAATAGAACCATTATTAAAAAAAAATTATAGAGTTTTATTACTACAAACGACTTATTTTCGTATCCGCATTATCAATTTAATTTCCATAATCGCGGAACGCTCGACTTGCATTAGAGGCCCATGAAAATCTTAATGTCGAAAGAAGTAACCCTAACTTCCTTCATCCCTTCGTCGCGTTACGTCCCATCAAATAGTAAAATTTCCTATTAAATCCATCCATCTCTCCCTCGAGCCGCATAAAAAAGGAATACGCGCTCGTAAAAAATCGAATAGCCATTGTGAGCCCCGATTCTCGCGTCTCCCCTTCCCCGCCTCTTGACGAAACAACGGAGATAAGAAGAGGACGGCGGATGAATGAAGAGCCTTTTAATTTAGTAAAGCCAACATGAGCGGAATTGATGGTGGTTTTAAAATATACATGTTATGTGTATGTTTGCCATTGTTCGACAAAGTAACATTGGTAAAGGATGAGGATAAAAATTCAGATTTAAAGTGTATAAATTGATTATATTGACTATTATTATGTTTAGACAGAAATATATAAAATATTGCTACGTAACAAGTACGATTTTATAAGATAAAACGATATCGAAACATTATTATTGTTGATTTACTTCCGTTTTACTTTCAACTTATATAAAATTAAATTAGTAGGAGTGGCTGGGAATAAATCGATTTAGAATCGAAGTATCTTACACACTCTAGTCTTTATACATAAATTCAAATCGCAATAAAAAGCATTACCATCAGTTATAATCCCCTACTTCAACAATTTTCCTACTACCACTCCCACGCCACTGTCAAAGCACCGCTTCGGCCTTCTTCGTATTCAAAACCCAAAAGCCAACCTCCATCCTGCTACCCTCGTATATACACCCCGGCGAAAAAGCTATCGTCCGAGAGAACGAGTCGTTACCTCGTAGCGCGCGTCGAAACGACCTTACGCTACCGCGGGCGCGCAGACTCCACAAGTGGTGGACTTTACGGGACTTAAGATTAATCCTCATAATTACCCTCCCACATCGCCCGTCGGTCTTCTCTCCGATTTCGTTTTTGCGCGCCGCGCGCGCCTTTTCACCTCGCCGACGGGGCGCGCGCGCGCCCGGCCGTAAAGATATTTATCAGACCGGTGCTGCGAGCGGCGCTCTGGTCATCCTTTACTCACGCAGAGACGGAGGGGAGAAACCAGCACTGTCCTCACCCCTGCGCTGAGCGAGCGACGGACGAAAAATCAATTACGCGTGATTGTGTTTTATGCGAGTCCTCTGGTTTAACGCGATTAACGCCCCGGAGCGGAATGATTTTTTCGCGCGCGAGTGTGTAACGCGGCTGCTTTTTCCCGGGAAATTTACGAGGGAGGGAGAGGCGTGGACATCGGGGTGAAAGTGTGGATGGGTATAGGGGTGAGAGAGAGAGAGAGAAAGAGCTCGTAAGTGATTTTCGACACCTTAATGGGAGGAAGTAAGTGAGATGTTTTTAAATGGATTTGTTAGCGTGTACGTTGTCGTTTGGAAATGTTTTAGTTTCACAGTTTTAATAGATGGGCCGGGTAATTAGGTTGAGTATTGCGTTTTATTCGAAATAATACTTTAGTTTAAATAATGCTGACAATATATTTCTCACAGGGCTATGTAACTTATTAAACAACCACCATCTCCCTTTCCTTTCTCTTTTATAATGAAATACAACTAACGTAAAACAGCGCATAGAGACACCAGACAAAAGTGGAATATAATATAAACAAATGAAAGCACGAAAAAGCTAGCCTGCAGCGAAACCTTCGCCAGGCAGCGACTTACAGCCGGCCGGACCACGCAGAGTAGTCGCGCACAATAAGAATCGATATCTTAATTAGCCGCGCCAGCGAGCCAGACTCCGCGTTGCGCGCGCGCGCACATCGCGCGGACCCTTCGGGCCAACAAAGACCGGCGAGATCCGCTCTCGCTCCCGCGGCTTTCCGATCGAAGGGTGCGGACCGACCCGGGAGAGAGAGAGAGATCCGGCCGGGGACCGGACCGGAAACGCGCGCCGCGCCGGAAGCGCCATTCACGCGACGGCCGCTCTGATACGCCGCTGAATAAACAATGCTCTCTTGCTCGCCCTCCCTCCTGCAGCCGAAAAAAAGGGGAACGAAAAAATTTCGACGGACGCGAGTTTGGGCTCACATTGAATTTCGCCTGCGGAGAGAGCGAGCGAGAGAGTTTCGGGCGGAAATTCGTTTCACGACTCGTCGTCTCTCGTTCCCCGGTCGCGCTTTTCACTCTTTTCCGCGAGCTCGGGAGGGGGAGAGTAAGAGGACGAGTGTGCGGTGGTCGATGTGCGCCGGAGAGGTGTGCTTTCTTGACGCGGAGCGACGCCTGTGCGTTTTGTAAAGAGGGGAGTCCCGTGGCAGATCGAGTGTGAGGAAGCTGGTGTCTTGTTTGGCCGATGGCTGAAAGGAAGATTTTTTTTTAAATTGGGGAGGATTGGGAGGACGGGTGGGTGCGTTTGGTTATATTAAGTCGATAAAATGGAATTTAAACACCATTGGCAAAAGATTATTATTATTATTGATTTTTATGATCTAGAAAAATGTATTTTTTATAGTCGAGATTAGTTAAAAAAAATAGTTGAATTCATATATGAGCTAGAATTATTTTGAGATTTTAGAAGTCATTTTACTTCCTGATTTCAGATGCTTTCGTAATTTCAGTGTAACAGTCGAGTAAACGATGACTTGATAGACCTTTCAAAGATTTCTTGAAAAAATATAAACGATTGCTACTCGAGGCAAACAATTAATATATAGTAACTCAATTAATTTTTGTATTTCATTATTGATAAATATTTTTAATAAGAAATTTTATTCATCAGTTTTTTAAATACAGAAACATTTATATAATAAATGTAATTCTATGTAATTTAAATAATTCTTTAACCATTTATCAAAATCAGTAGGTATATTATGAATATTCAGAATAATGAAAAACATGTAATCACTTCCGATACTATTTCTCAATACCCCACTCCAATAACACAGTGTGTGGGAGTATTACACCCCCCCTCATAAAATCACATCGATCGCCGCAATCCTCATTCCCACGTACCGCAAATGACACACATCAGTCAGTATCCCAACATTATCGATTTTTTCTCCCAAGCATTCCCAAGCAGACAGCCAGCGAGAACCCGATTAATATCGGCGCGAAGTAACGATTCCGTCGAGGCGAATTAACGAAATGCCCACGCGCGCGCGCGCACTCGCACTATATAGTGGACGCGCATCACACGGCTGCGATTTTACTGGCTCGCGCGGCTAATCCGATAAAGTGGCGAGCGCGCACGAATCTTGGCCCCCAATCGGATGTGACGCTGCAGGCGCGTATATACTGTCTAATAAAGTCTCATTATGACGGCCGGCGAGATGTAACGAGATTCACCGTGCGCGGGCCGGCTGCATTAGCGCTAATTTTTCCCCATCGGAGCGCCTAAGCGCTGATTGACGCTGGCGTTAATTGCCGGTCTGCCGGCCCGGGGTTTATCGGAAATAAAAATAGAGAAGGCGCGAGTTATGGGAGATCCGAGTGGTCATTCGGCCGAGTGTGTGTATAGGGAAGAGTTATGTTTGTGTGGGTAAGGATAAGAGAGTGAATGGTTGGTGCAAGGTAAATATTATTGACGCTAATGTAATGATTAATGTTTAAGATAATGGTATAACTTCGTAATTAAATTTAAATAACTGCAAATGATTCCTAACCGTTTTCATTTGTCGATTGCAGTTAAACTAAAATTCTTATGATTATTTTTCTTTTTTTTCATTAGTTCTCAAAGGAGAGAATACTTATAAGCCCATATAGATTGTCATTAAGTTTGGGTTATAATAGACATGACTACTGGTTGAAAGCTACATGGTTACTATTAATTAAAACAGTTAAAAAAATAAACTTACTTAAAAATCACTCATCCAAAGACTCCAATCAACCATAAAAACCAAATCTTAATATTTTCACTGCTGTCAAAGAAAGGCACAGCCACACATGGACACCCTCACCCTTCCCCGACCTCCAAACAAACTCATCCACTGCCAACCCTTACAGACCTCACCTTTGACCACACAAACACATCTCCGCCCACATACATACACTCTGCCACAGCTCGATTCCCATCACATCGCTGCCGCGCGCCTTCTCTCAATTACTTCAAACGCATTCGTCGCCCGGGTGACGCTCTCTCTCTCTCCCAATCGAGCCCGGCGCCGGAGCTCAATTTCACCCCGCGCGGACTATTTGCGCGGCTTGACCTCTCTCCCTCTCTCTCTCTCTCTCGTTAATCACCAAAGACAGCGAGGGTCGTCGTAGTCGTCGCCGCGCGCAAGCTGTGTAGTCAACCGCAGCGTTTGACCGTTGCCCTGCGGAGACGACGCGCGAGAACACCTTTTGGCCTAGACGAGCTCGTGATATACCGAGTCGGAGGAGCGAGAGCGAGAGCAAAGATGAACCGCAGATTCAATTCAAATCGAGCGGACCCCGCAGCACCGACCAGACGGTGGATTGTATGTGTGTGTGTGTGTGTGAACCGGAGGAGAGCGCTCGTTAGGCCGCGTCGACCCGAAGTTCGCCTCCGGTCGCTCGTGCGCCCGTCTTCCGGTCGTGCGCGTTTTAGCTCGCGGTTGTTCGGAATAGATGAATTGCGCGCTCGTGGTTTGGTTAAGAGACTTTTTAGTAGGGGATACTCGGAATCGATGGCTATATTGCGTTGAATTTATTTTCAATGGTTTGGCAATTATCATCAACTAATTAGTGTTGGTAATCGATGAGGTTTCATTTTCTACTGTATCAGAGAATAAAATATTAAACCTGTACGTTCTTGGCAAAATTACAACCAACCATTTTTCATTCATTCATTTTTTTCCAAGTTAAATGATTTTTTATTTTGTACATTTTCTTTATGCACCCAAATTGCTTTGTATTTTTATTTTTGTTACTGAATCTCGTTTCACATCACACGTTCGGTACATTCAATTAGTCTATATATACCAATAAATATTTCGATCGTAAAAGAAAATCGCCTACGTCCACATCAACAGAATTATAACTCCAGCGTTTCATCCCTCCACGTTGCGCAAACATCCCCGCGGCCTGGCCCTCCCGCGTACATCAAAGTAAGCGATAAGTGTCGCGTAGCCTTAATCCTCGAATCT
>JAPYZP010001154.1:4057-22227 GCA_030522985.1 Torymus sinensis | reverse complement strand
TTCGAATAATGTGGAAAAAAGCGTTTCACCGGAAGCTAAGAACTAGACAAGAGAAGTTCCTATTTTATATCCAGTTTCTAAAATAAATAGCCAGTTATTGGGTAGAAAATATTTTGGATTTCCACCAGGGTTACCCTACACCTATCCCTCCATCGCCTCGCATAACCCATACATCAGCTTTACTTCCCTCAGATAACCCATCCACCTCTTCCTTCCTTATCTCCGCCAACCTCTTCCTCCTCCTGCAACTGCGCATTATCACACACACACACACACACACTCTTTCTCTCCGAAAATAAACCTCGCCCTCGAAAAATAACACGTCTCGTGCTTCCTCCTATACGGACTTAATCCTCGCTTACACGCGCGAAACCCGATACTTTCGCAGCCACGCGCTCGCTCGCTCAAGGAATGCTTTATGCGGTGACACTCGGACACACGAGCCTCTCGCGCCCCCCTGCCGCGCGAGTACGCCGAATCCTCTTAGACTCCGGCCGCTCCTCCTTCGTCCTTTTCTCTGCAAGTGGGAGAGAGAGAGAGTAGATGGGCCTTATTTATGTTTGTTTGTACACGGATTTTTACGGCTTTTTTGATGCGGTCTGATCGGGGGTGCCGCATAAAAATACCAGCTTTAGGAGTTTTTTAAGGGCTTCTGACAGTTCTGGAATGATAATGTTGATAAGAGTGTATAGTGGGATTCGGATGCCAGCTGGTTTTCGAATGGGGCTGTTAGGGAGTCGAAAAACGTTGATTGTTATCGATGAAATTTGTTGGATGGGAAGAGGAGTATTAATTAAAATTTTAACTGCCGTTGAAAAATTACAGTAGGAGCCTTTTAAAATTAAAGTTATTGACAATTTGTTCGGAAGAATATTACCAAAGTTTAACATAATTCAGGAATCATTACAGTTTTTATCAAGCGTCAATTAAATAAGTATATACATATTTAATGGTACGTTAATTTCATCATTATAAACTTCATTCCCAAACATTAAAAAAATTCTTTTTCATCCTTATCAAGCGGTATAATTTACAATCCGCGGGCAGATGTAATTTCTCGTGAAATAGCTCATTGCACAATGCGCGCGCGCGCCCATCAAAATCCGCAATACGCAATGTACTGTCCATTTAAAAGCGATATATCTCGCGCGACCCCAAAAAGACCTCGACTCGGCTTGAATTTCAGTGCTGCGGCCGCGAAATAAAGCCGAAAAATACGGGCAATCCGCGCGTCAATCAACTCGAGCGTTTTATATATACACATATACATATACGTGCGCGCATCTCTCGATTTTTTGCTCGGTTGCGCACGGGATTTGCGACGTCGTAAAAGCGCGCAAAAATCCAAAATCGCGGCGAAACGAGCTGCTCGCGCAACGGGTAGCAGCGAGCGAGCGCGGGTTTTATGAAAATTGCGCGAACCCGCTGAGTGTTTATGCGAGTGCGGCTGCGATAAAGTCGGAATTGAAAAAACGCGCGGGTTGGTCGTTTTTTGGCGAGGTATACCCTGGAGGAAAAAAAATGTAGTGTATTACATAGTAAAAAGTAGAAATGTTGTAGTTTCCTCAAGTAAACAAGAAAACGATAAAATTGTTTTATATTTTAGTGTCCACTATATCGATATACTTTGGATGGATGCTGATTTCAAAAGTATAAATTTTACATTCAAGATAATAGATTTCCCACATTGCATTTTATATAAAAATCTATTAGCAGATATAGTTATCTATTTTCGTGACTATTATCTAGCAACAGAGGATAACAAAACTTCTGTACCGGTAGTTAAAACTAATTTTCTCTCATAAAGTATTTCAAATCGGCTGCATGTACAGAACATTGCATATTTATTTTCAAAAAAGTAAGTTTTCTCTTACCGGTCTTACTCCTCTCGCCGCGACCAACCCATTTTTCTTGGTTCCACCGAAAAAACTCTCCTTCTCTCTTTCTTGTCCAGCTCTCGAAAAGGCTGTCCGAGTCTCTCGAGCGCGTTCTCGTTGCCCGACGGCACTCGCTGCATGGGTCTCTCTCTCTCTCTCTCTCTCTCTCTGCATTATAGCGACGGCATTAATCTAGATTGCAGCATTCAGTTACTCCGCGTGCCGTTATTTATGCTCTCTCTCTCGCTCTCGCGCGAATTTTTACTCGTTTTGTCGACTTGTTGTTGGCGCTGCTGCTCGACGAAACGCCATTTTTCACGGGGGTTTATTAAAATTCGCGCCGCGTACAAATGTGCGTATATATACGCGGGATGTTGTGTGTTGTGCGCGCAGTATAGTAGCGGGAGGTGATGTATGGATTCGACGATTGTCGAACATCCTTTGAACGAGCTGCTGTGCTGGTGATAAATAAGAGGCGAATTCGTTTGAATCGGCCGGTGCTAAATTATTTTTCTGTTTGGCATGAATCACAAGTTTTTACGGTGGCAGTTGTGTCAGAAAATTAGAAAAGTTTTAATTTACCGATAAGTGGCGTCATAAAAACATGTTTTTGTAGCTGGACTGTCATTTTTTCAGGATCATTCGTGATAACAAGTATCGTTTTTATTCTTTTCTCAAATGTCTTACTTTCAGCGAAAACTGTACAAAAATCTCTGAAACGACGTTCAACTCTAATTTTATCTAAATTGGTATATAAACTCAAATTACACATATTGATTAATCGCTCACGATTTCGTGACTTTCTCAAACTCTGCGTGCGGCAAAAGCTATTGCGCGATTTATTGCTCCTCAATATTACAAGTTAGCAAACAAGAATGTTAGGACGGCATTTATTCCGTCGAAAACGTTTCCCACTTTAAACTACAGCCCGAGTGCAATTCTACGAATATACTTGTAACCACGTTCCACATTTTCTTTAACTGATTTATAGCGATCATTACCATATATTTCGATACCGCATGGTCGAATAGATATTTCTAACGCTCAAAAATGATTTTCCTGGAAAAATGATTTTTTCGCTCTCAAAAGATATATGATAACGATAGGACTTTTGGATGTCTGACAAATATTTTAGTTAGAAATAAGGATATAAAGAACATACTGATCGCAGAAATGTAGAGAATTGCATAAACAGTTTTGGCGCCCAACAGCCGTAATATCATTATTTTATTTCAAATAAATACTAGTATGATTTGTATTATAAATAAAATATCTAGCAGAAATACAGTAAACACTAAAAGAACTTTTTTTTCTTAAAAAGTATTCGTTTCATATGAAAGCCACTTCATCGACAAAAGTAACTTACCATTGTAATTGATTTGAATTGTAAATCAGAGCTGTAAACCAACTGCAAAACCTAATTACGCCATGAATCCCCACACACCAGGCCTCACTCAAACCTCATTACGACCCCAAAATTCTCGCAACAACACCGGGCATACCCACACAACGCCCGAAAAATCCCATAATAGCGAACATATACGACCCAACATCTACTCCTCGACACAAAGCAGCCAGCAGCACACATATAAGAACGAGAGAAAGCCGCAGGGGCGCAGTTGCGTGTTTCCCTTAAACGGTTCACGCGCGAGCGCGAAACACCCGCAGAGTTTTACAAGATGCGCCATATGCGTTGCATTATTGTTACACACATACACGCGCGTATAGGATAGATGCGCGCGCGTGCAGCTCTCGGCTTTCAGGCGGCCGGCCCATCGGACCGCTCGCGGTGCGAGCCCCTCGTGTAGTATATCACAGAGGCGAGATTTTATGGGCGTTGACAGTGCGGATGCGTGTTACGCGCGTACCGAGCAAATATTTGACTGACCCTGTCTGTTTGCTGCGCGTATTGTTGCAAGAATGGGTGAATTGGGGAAATCGTGTGGATAGAGAGGTGTTAATTGCGCAGTTTGATACTTGATCGATATGCGTTGGTGCAATTGTTAAAGGCTCAAACGAATATTTATTACATTCGGTTGGCTATGGTAGTTGGATATATTCATTTTGCATCATAAACTATTTTTAAGATTGGAAGTGAAGATATATAAGCATGATAATACGGAGCCCTCGTTTTTTGCAATATAAAAAAAAAATAGGGAAGCTGTTGTACTCGACGAACATCAAAGAAATAATCCATCATAGTGAGTTTATCGGACCACAGAATGATCCGTAGAGTCAATGGGTCCAAATCTACCAGATGAAGAACCGACTTTCTATTCACACTTTTTCTGCTCTCGTTCTCCTCTCCGACGTTTTGTTTTTTTTTTGTACACAAAATCCAACTTTTTCTTTGATGTGAAATACACGCGACGTTTTCAAGAGGGACAAGTGCTAATCCACGCATATTTTGGGGAAGGAAATCTATTTACGCGCGGTGCGAGAATATAAAAACTGGCTCCGTGCGGTGTATGTTTTGGGCCAGCGATTTCAAGGCTCGTTGATTCTCCTTTCACAGTATCTGGGGTGATCGAAAACGTTGTGGAAGAATCTTTCGACGAATATGTAGGGCGCGTAAAGAAGCTATTATGCGTCGAGGCTATTGTCATAATCGCATTATTATAAGGTTACAATCGAAGTTTAAGTCGTGTGCTGAGTATATTTTCATGTACAACGGTTGCATAGGTGTCTAGGTGACTGAAACAACGTAAAGCAAAAAATGGCGCCCAACCTTAAAAATTGAAATGTTTTCTTTTGCAAGTATTAAATAATCTGATTTTGTAAAACCAAAAATAAATTCAATGGCAACGGCAAGACACAAAAACTGGCGCCCAATCATTCACGTCAAAATCGAACGAGACATCCCAGGGCAGCAAAAGTGCCAAGTACACATACATATCGCTACTTCGCTGCCGCCGCAAAGCGACACGCAGAGGAGGAGGCGCGAGAAGCGCCGCGGGACACTCGTGTATATGGGAAAAGGGGTAGCGGTGAGCCGTCGTCCGCGGGGTGCAAATAATTAATGACGGCCTATTACGGGCTTTGCAGCTCGTCGGCGATTTTTGGCCTTTTTCCCACACCGCGCGTTAGACGGACTCCCCGATGATCGTGGATTGGAAATTGGCGCGTGATTCGTATAGGATGTGAGAAATTGTACTGATGAACTTTGGCCGAGTTTTAGAATAAACCATAAAGTTGTTTTCGTGGTTTACTTTTATTTGAAAGTGTTTCACTTATGTGCAAGGAATATTTATTCACCGCGAATGTAATACCGAAAATGGCGCCCAACGATGCGAAGCTAAAATTAAGTTTAAGCACCTCATGCGTTCGTGTTTCCTCAATGGCGCTATAAAAAATATCACTTATAAAATTCACTACTTTCAAAAACCACGTGTAATTTTAAATATTACTTTCTGCAATATGCCTCTCAAACTGTGTTTCAAAAATTGATTGCATCCAGATCCTTTAGCCATTGACTTAATTAATTTTTCCTTTATTAACCGGTTATTCAAAACGGCTTGCTCTCCTTTCCTCTTCCAGCCTAAAAGGTGACAACAGCGGAACGCAATCGCGAATGTATAATACATAACCCCTCCCGAAATACACGAAAATCATCTCTGCTCGCGCGTCCGAAAACGAGCCGGAACGGCGAGAACAAACAAAAATCGAGCCGCGCGCCGCGCGTATAATCGCCCGGGTAGGGCGATAACGCCAGTATACGCACTCGCCGAAACCGATCTAAGTACGTCGCTCCGGCAGCGAGCGAGTTGCACGAATTTAAGAAAGCGCTCGGATAAGAGACAGTCTTCTCTCCCTCTCTGGGAGATATGAGGGGAACACAGAGTCGACAAAAAAATATGTAAATGCGAGGAGCGGCAGCGGCGGCGCGGTGGAATCGATGCGGCCCCGCGCCGACATCGCTACTGCATTAACGGCACCCAGCAGTCTCCATTACCGGCGCGAGGCTGGCGAGTGAACGCGCGGCTGCATTATCGCCTCCGATATCTTCCTCAGCTCCGCGTGCAGCTACCAGCGCGCGCTACCTGCCCGCGTATAATCTACTTCCACATATATTGCACGCGCTCGGCTCAAATCTCTCTCTCTCTCTCTCTCTCCCCCCTCTCTCCTTCGTTCTCTCTTTCTGGTTCTGCTTCTTCGCGATGGTCCTATTACGCACGCACAGTTGAGGCCGCGCTCACCGGATATGGACGTTGCATTTCGTCTTTTCACGGTTCTTGCCTTTTTCGTATGCGCGCGGCTGTCTTTATTTTTTGTTTGCTCGTTGCAGTTTCTATGCTTTGGTCGTGGAAGTTCGTTGACTGCTGTTGAGTGAGGCTGCTTTTCAAATATTGTGCGGCATTTTATCGATTAATATGTGAATGGAGAAGGAAATCTGAAATATTGAAATGCATCTGTGCAATTCAATGCAATATTTCGAATTATTTGTCGACTAAATTTTTGACGTGGCTATCTGTACGATTATATTGCAATCAAACTTGTATTAAGTCGGTTTCTCTTTATCTATGGATTAGATGGAATTTCAATCTCTTATAAATTGGAAAGCAGTTCTATATTATAATTTTTTCCCAATCGAATACAAACAATATTTAATAAGTATTTATATATTAATTTTTATATATTGTTTTTATGTTTAGCAAGATTACAAAAGAGTTTCAAAAGTGTTCATAAGACTTCCAAAAAATCATGTCAACAATATCACTGAATATGTCATGCAAATATTACCCTACAAAACCAAACACTAACCTAACTGTTCTTCATCTTCCAGGATGTTCGGCAGCACAAAACGCAGTGCGCGCTGCGCTCGCTGCCAGACCGCAATCCTCGCCTCGGAGCTGGTGATGCGTGTGGGGGAGCTCGTTTTTCACGTGCGCTGCTTCTCCTGCGCAGCCTGCACCGTGCCACTGACCAAGGGCGACCATTTTGGCATGCGCGACGGCACCGTCCTCTGCCGGCTGCACTACGAGATGGGCGCCGAGATGCATCCATCCCAAAGTCCACCAGTCCCGGTCTACCCGCCAGGACCGCACTACCCTGGCCAGAATTTCCCGTCGCCTGAGTTCCTGCACCATCCACCGCCCCCACATCACATGCACCCACGTGTCGGTCAACCACCGCCGCAGCAGCAGCCACAACAGCAGAGTCCCGTTTCGCTGCAACCGGCCACGCCGTCGGACGCCGGTGGCGCCGCCGGTGCCGGCTCGCCACCTAAGATGCCCTACTTCAATGGCGCCTCCCCCGTCGTTGCCGCGACTGCGGTTTCTGTCGCAGCAGCCGTAGCGAATGTCCCGGCGCCCAGGCAGAAGGGACGACCCAGGAAGAGGAAACCCAAGGATCTGGAGGCTATGACCGCTAGCCTTGGTGAGTCGTGTCAGTGAAACTTTTGATTTCTTTACGGTGCGGTGGTGGGTGTGTAGAGGTTAGGTTGGTAATTGTGGATCGTTATTGGAGATAGTAACAGTTTACTTATTAGCTGATTAAATCTTCTCTTGTCGCGACAGAAAAAAACTTATCTAATTAAGTTAGAATATCGTTTTCTAAAGATACACAATCATTAGCTTCAGCCTAATACTTTGATTTGCATGCTTTGATGTTAAATGTTTTGAATTTACTTTTTTTTTTTTTTTTTGAGGATTATTTTTGTCTGGGATAAGTATAAACTATAAATCAAAGACTTCGTGTGTATCCAAGTAACTATAAATTTAAGAACTCTGCTTTAATAAAAATGTCAGTATTTTCAGTAGAAATAATTTTTAATTATGCACATTAGAGAAAGTGTCTCGTAATTTAAAAATTTTTTACTGAAAAAGTATAAATTTATTGCCAAATGAAACATGTATCCCGATTCGAAAAAAGCGCAGATCAACTGACGCATTTATTGATACATTTCTACACTGTAAATTAAATGTGTGTGTATATATATACTATGTAACGTTGGAGTGCATATCATTAGATCGCATATCCCGATAGCCACGTCAAACGGAGCACGCGAAATTTAATTATGTAAACAGTGACAGAATGAACATCAATCGCCCGGAGCAAAGATCATCCGATATTAGAAATTCTTTTTATCCGTGCGTGTAACACTTCACGCGAGGTGAATTTTTTGCCCGTTTATTGCTTTATTTTGAGCGACGATTTGGAGTCGGTGCGTGCGGGTATGAAAATAAGAGATATAAATACGATAGAGGCGGGGACGGTTCAAAAGGAAGGAAAAAAATAGTAAATACCTGCATTTAAATTAATGAAACTTTTTAAAATGAGAATAAAACCGCCTCCAAGAATCAGCGTAGGAAATCTGCTTGATGTAAAAATTTATGAATTGAGTAATGAATTTTTTTTATCTGAATGACATCCACGGATTTTCATATTACGTATAATATTGACGCAAATGGCTTTTTTTGTGAGAAAAAAAAGATACAACCTCGGTATTTTAGATATAGTTTACATTTCGTAGCAAACATAAACCCCACATATAAAATAACGAGCTTTATCCTTCGCTACTAAGAATACACTTCACAACTCAACAATAACCTAAGCATAAAACTCGATTTCCCGCTAGCTCCGCGGAAATCTCTCATCTCGCCACCCCTGAAAAACCTTACACTACACCTCGTTCACAGCCAACAGCGACAACAACGAAGTTCCGCGGCCCGAGTAAGGGCAAAAAAGGACGAGTCCGCGTCGAGAAAATCGCGGATCCAGATCTGCGGCAGCGGCGCGCGCGCGCGAGCGCTTGATTTATGGGGGCACGCGCGTGGGCGTGCGCTGTTTGCCACCGAAGCCCGATAAAATTTGTCCGGCCGGTATAAATCCACCGAATCCTACCGCGAGTGCGTGGGCAGGTGATCTCCTCGCGAACGGAGAGAGAAGGCGAGAGGAGACGAGAGAGAAATAAAGGAGAACGCGTCTGTGTGTATGTGTGGATGCACCGAGAGCGTGGGAACGAGTTTGTCGGGGAGTTTTGTTTTAGTTCGGATTGTTGGTATAGTTGAAAAATAGAGAAAAAATTGGACATGTACCAAAAGTTTTTATATTTCATAAAGTTTTACGCTTTAAAAATCGTCTATTAAGTACGATGTATTTTATTCCATGCCGAAACTTTGGTTCAAGGTTCAAGTATTAATCTGATCATACTAAATTCATCAATTCCTAAATATAATTTATAAAATATATCAACTAAAGATAAAGTTAGAAAAAAAACCATAGAAAATCGTATATTCAAAATTCTGGAGAGCCACACTCGAATCCCATCATCAAATAAAACTCCCCCCCCCCAAAAAAAAAGAAGAAAAAAATATATATTCACCAAATACCTGAAATTCCTCCCCGTACTCGAAACGTCGTTAGATCTTCCTGCAGCTCTCTCACTCGAAACAGCGAGACCCCGCACCTGCCCTCAGCTCTCCTAAATCAAAGCGTGAAACCGTATCCTCACATTTACACACAGACACACACACACACACACGCCGGCGGGGCATTTTTCCGTCGATCAACGCGCGCGATATCCTATCGGCTGGGATCTCGGCGACATACGTCGCCGCTCTCGATCGCTCAATTACATTATGATGCAGGCCCCGAGCGAATTAGCGATAATGCGCGCGAGTCGTTTGTCATGCGAGAGAGAGGAAGAGAGAGAGATAGGGCAAGAAGCGGGTGTACTTAGCGGCTCGTAAACGAGCTCGTCCGGCGAGGTCTTGCGGGGGATTGGCGATTGAGACGCGCTCTCGCTTGCGGTCTTTTTCTGCGCGACCGCTGGGATACGTGTGTAGGCTGCTGCATCGGCGCCTATTCGGTGGCTCGTCTGGGAAAGCCGTCGTTTGCGCTTGATTAGCGCTAGAGAGAGGATTATTTATTATTCTTTGAAAGGATTTTAGATTTCTTTCGGATATATAATTAAGGGATTGGCAGTATTACCTTTTGGTTATTTCCTTTGGTAAAGTAAATTATAAGATTTTTTTTTAAATATCGCAGACAGTGTATATATTATCGAAGTTAGCGATCAAAAAAATGAAAAATAAAATATACCTTGCAATTAGGTAGCTGCTGCAGCTCTCACCTTCGCCTATATAGCAATTTTAACAAACTACAGAGTCATGTTGAATTTTTTCAACGTCACCTTCACATCAAAATTTTGTATAAGTATACAACAAAAATCACGTTAACAACAAAAAAAGGAAAACACACATTTTTACAATTTACCTTAACGTACATGAATCACCGAACCACATTCCTTATCAGATACAACAATGAGATATTCCATTAATATATCAGAAAAATGATAAAAATAAAAGAAAAAGGTATATATATCGGAAGGAAAGAAGTAATAAATATTTATATGCGCTTGCACAGCGCTCACTGCCACCAGTGGCCGTAATTACTTAGATTTCTTCGCCGCGGCGAATGTAAATTTAAATTGAATACAAGCGATGTGCATTAAGCGGCGCTGATCTAGATAGCGCGTGTGCTCGCAAGAGCATCGCTACGTCATAAATTCAACACCGAAGTATCCGTACCTCTCGATGAATTATTGCCCGGCAGATTAGACAACGCGAAATTAGACGGCATTAATTCTCCGACGCGCCGCGGTTTCATCTCTATTCCGATGCGATATTATATATGTTACAACAAATTCCGCATCCGTCTGTATGGGAAACGTCTTCGGGTTGCTTCCGATAATGTGGATGTTTAATGAAGATATATCTATTATTATACAATACCTGTCTCCATATTTCCAAGCAAATTCTCCCCTCCTATAAAGTCATCTCTCCGGCTCCGTAGAAAAACCATGAACCGACGGATACAACAACGAGCCTCGTTTACCCGTCCATAACACACCCATTAAAAACCCCACCGCCGAAGAATGAGAGAGAGAGAGAGAGAGAGGGGAAAAAAAGTGCCACGCGATAAGCAGATTCTGAACGACGAGCCTTCATCTCTCTCCTCGCTCACAATGGATCTCTTCATCTCCGGTGCGCGCGCGTACAATGAGGAGAGGCAATTATCGACGTCGCGTGCGCGTACGCGTCTATATATCGTGCCGGCGAACTATTTGCCTCCTAGACTCGTAATTGGTCTTGTAAACGTTGTCCCTCTCTCTCTCTCTCTGCGTACGAACGTACGTACGTACGTACGCGCAGGAGCTAATGAGTCGCGATACGCATCGCGGCGGCGTCGTCGTCCTCGTCGTCGTCGTCGTCCTCGTCGTCGTCGTCGTCGCTCGTCGCATGCGCTGCTGTGCATATAGGCGCAGGAAGGAGAGTAAGAGAAGAGTACGATTTTGCGCGCTTCGTTCGTTTTTCTTTTTTTTTTGAGGAAGGGAAGGGGGAGTTTATGAAGGTGAATTTATGGTGATTCGAGACACCTGTTTTTGCGATAACGTATTAATTTCGTAATAAAGAATAATTGGCGTGCGGCGATAAAGCGATCAATAAGGTATATATAGTGGCTCTGCGTCGCGAGCGCGCGCGGTTATATATACGGTATAAATTCTTTAATTGAATCAAGAGCTCGTATAAAATGTAAATTCTGCCCGCTGGTGGGGACGGCTTTTTGCGCGCTTTTGATTAAGTAATTTTAAAATTTCTATTTAATTGCCAAATGGCTTTTTAATCGTTTGTTGACCTAAAATAAGCGATTTGATGAATGCCTCGCGCGACTTATTTATGTAACAAGGGATTCCAGACATTGATCATTTATCAATCCGGTCATCATAAATTATTTTTTAATCAATTATATATATTGGGTACGAAATATATAAATCAACGCTTTGTAAATTAAATTGCCATTTATGAAAATTACATTTCATTCCAGCTTAAAATTTAATCACCGAATTATGATGTAAATTACATTGTTAATTAAAATAACAAATTATTGAGCTTTCGAAACGCATTTTTAATGAACTGACAGAGTTCAATTAAAATTTCAAAGATACGTAATTTTAATTTTATATCCATAAAAATCTTTATTTTTAATTTTACGTATATATTCTATCAAGTCACAATTTTATATCATCGGAGTGCCATGCAATTATCAAACCAAAAATTCTGCTAATGTTTAGAAATGACTGTATCTTTTTAGTGTCTTTATTAATGTATGAAAAAATTATTCCATCGCACTTCTATAATATACAGTAGACGTATGGTTAATCGTATAGCTATAGAAATGACAAACAAGCCACACAGTGAAGACTAAATTTGGACCGTTGGTATCGCTTGCTTTTTACAGACCTGAACGCCGACTACATCGACATGCCGTTCGGCCGGGGCGGTCCAGGCACGCCCGGCATGCCCGGCTCCAACAGTCGCACGAAGCGCATGCGCACCAGCTTCAAGCACCACCAGCTCAGGACGATGAAGAGCTACTTCGCGATCAATCACAATCCCGACGCCAAGGACCTCAAGCAGCTCTCCCAGAAGACCGGATTGCCGAAGAGGGTGCTACAGGTGAGTCTCGTTCAAATTCTTCATAACTATGTTTTTCTTTTCTTCTTTGAGCGTATAAAGACGTTTCTTTGATTGTTGTGAATTATCGAGTTAAAATCGTAAAGTTAGGTATAAGTTTGGAGCTTGTTCTTTTAATTAGTATATGTAACCTTTCAGGTTTTTTCTTTTTTTATGATGATTGTGCTATTGAGAGTATTGCAAACGAGCATTCGCTAGAAAATAAATGGCTCTAAAGAACGCACAGGCACGATTACGTAATTGCGTAGTCAGTGTAAAGTCCATACACTTTTATGAAACCTTCGTTCAAGCAATAAAACAATTTTACATTTTATTGGGAAAGCAGTTAACGGATCCTCGACTTTTTCTAAAACGATATAAGGACTCGAGTAGTGTTCTTCCAGTTTCTACGATTAGAAAGCTACCTAGAAACTACTCGGGCCGAAAGAATCCATGCAAAATAAATGCGTTTCCACCTCAATAAGGATTCTCGTGTAAATCACGCGAAAAACTTGTATCATACCATAAAAGCCTCTAATAGCTTTATTTCTCTTTATAAAGCTCGCTGTAGTTTCATACACGTTTACACAGAAATACATATAGAGTACAACAACGTTGCCCAACAAATTGAAAATTATGATTTCATTTTCCTTCTACAACAACCTCATAACTTTCCAATAAATCCCCCTCAAAAAAAAGTCACGCTTAAATCAGACCATTACCTCCTACAAGTACCAACATTTGTTTCCTCCTTCTCCTTCTCCCCCATCCCTCGTACCTTTCCAGACATCTTCGAAGGGCTCGCCAAACACTGCACCGCTCGCTCTGCGATACAAAAATATACCTCGCGCTCACGCCGGTATATATATTCTTCCTCCAATTAGCGACGGGTCCGCTCTCTCGCGAACTCTCAAAGCGATATTTCCGTCGACGGCTCGTCGCTTTTCCCTCGCACTTCGTCAATCCGACGACGACGACGACGACGCGCTCGGGCTCACCTACACGTGCCGCGCGCATAAATCACCGCGATTTTCGCGCGTGCGAGCTACCGAACAGTGTTCAAGTGCACAGCAGCACGCGTCGTCTATTTCGCGCGCGCGTTGGCCCAATTATCCCGTGGTGGCGGTGTTGCGACGGGGAAATCTCTTTTTTATTTCTCGAAAGGGAGAGCGAGCGCGCCGCCGCGCCGAGAGACTTCAAAGAGACCGAGAGAGAAGTTCGAGGTGCGCATGAACGCGATGTTTCTTGAGAGATTTATGCGGCCGGGGAGGGGCTTTTTTACGCGCTGATCAAGTTGAATGGAGGCGTTATGAAATTTCGAGGATGGGGGGTTCAAGTTGAAGTTCAGGGAAGTTCGAATGGTTGGTAAACTGGGATACGTTCGGCACTTCTATAAACGTAGTACAAGGCAGTATAAGTATATGGTTACGATTACAATCGGGTGTGCAGAAAATATTTCGATTAATTACAATCAGTCTATCAATGCGTATTGACGGTGTTCAAGAGAATTTATACGACTTGATATTTAAAATCTCCATAAACTTCTAGCTATCGTTAGTATGAGGAAAATTCTTCTTGCAAAAATCGTACTTCACTTTTTACATCTTCGCAGTGAGCAAGTTCTATCTTTAGTCACGTCGCAGCTACGCAGAAGATACAACTTCGACTTTACCTCTTGCACTGGCGTGTACAACAAAAATAAAACGATTATATAAAAACATTTCTTACAATCCCGGTATATAAGTACATTCTCCATTCAACGCTCGTATCCTTATTATTTTTCCCTTCTTCCACCTCGCGGCAACTATTCATTCAAAACTCTCCGCGCAGCCTCCCTTAAAAACTTCCCCGTTCACCTCCGCCTCCAGCTTTTCCAACAAAAACGCCCTTACGTAAATCGCTCATATATACGTCGGGGCGCGTCATAACGCCGCTCGCGGGGTCCGCGTATAAGTGTACATACACACGCGCGCGCACGACGCAATATAAAAGCACCGGGAAGAATTCATCGCGCAGAAAAGTCGCCGCGCCATTGGCACAAGTCTCGATCGGCTTTTTCCCTCCGCGCGCGCGAGAGGCTTTCTCTGCGCGCGCGTGTGTGCACGTATGGGACTGGTCCGGCGGGTATGTTTTTTGGCGGGCGGAATGTGAGCGGCGTTCTTTGTTTTGTCGCCGTAGCGCAGGTATGGTGGAGAGCCTGCAGCGCGCATGTTGAAGTATGGAGGAAGTGTCTCTGTGTACGTGCTGTGGTTGTATCGTGTGCGTAAGAATGGTTTAAGCGAGGCGGTTTCGATATGGCCGCGGTTTGGGTCCAGTTTTCTTGGCCGATACTAAGCAGGTGATATGTTCTAATTCTAGATCGGCTCTTTAGTGTCGTGAATAATAGCCTTGTCTTGGCTTTTTGTCGTTTATTGGCGTTTTTTTTTAATGGATAATGGGTATTTGTTTTCATTGAAATTCAAGTTTTTGGCGTAAATGAAGGAAGTAGGAATATGTCGAAAAGATTCGACGATCAAGAACTGGAATGATATATATCACAGTACTTGTTTGGTGCGTTGAAATATTGATTTTTCTTGAAATCAAACTAATTCTCGAGCAAAGAACTGAAAATATATCATAAAAAGAATGTATAAGAAACCAATTTCTTCGTCAACTTTTTTCAATTTGAATGTTTCCATCTTTCTCATCTTCATGAATGTAAAATGAAACCCTTTTATTCCAAAGTAAAATTTATCATTCCATTTTCAAAAAATATACGTTCCCTAACAATATTTCCAGAAACCTTAAAAAAAAACCCAAAAACAACAATCCACTGGAAAAATTCGCAACAGTAAATCCAACTCTCTCTCCCCTCGAGCGCGGCACAATCGTCGTCGGGTCGGGAGACAAACGCGAGGGAGGAGGCCTCTGGCGCGCGCGAGCGCAAAAAATCGGAGGAAGAAGGGCCATTGTATTCATTTCGTCGCAGGAGAGGAGCTCGCGCGCGCCTGCGCCATCTTGCCTGATATTGATCGCGAGACAAGCGCCCGAACACTTCTATGTATATATGCTACCGCGCGCGCGCCGCGTATATATGTATGAACGTGCACGGAGGGAGTTTCCTCGCTCGGCTCGAGGAGAGCTCGAGAAAGCGAAGCGCGCCGGTGGCGGCGGCTGCTCTTCCTTCCTCGCGGATGTGTGTATGCGTGTGTTGTATAGGCGGACGGTCGAGGGGAGATTTTGCGCGAGAGGTTTATGCTGTGCGCGTATATACTTTTATGTCTGCCTACTTTCTTGTTACTTACTCTGTCTGCGTGTCTTTTTTTTTACTCTCTTTTACTAGAGGCTCTTATTGTTTGCTGACAGGCTTTTTACTGAATTTATTTTGAATTTTATGTTTAGAAAGGGTGAATTTTATTCTTCATTTTGATGTAAAAATTGTCAAATACGTTAAATGTTGCAATTGAAGTAAAAATTTAATAAGTGGAATATGGTATCGTACAAGCCGGGTCGAATGTTATAGAATTTAATACAGAAAATTACTGATATTGCTTGGTATCTGTTTTCCCAGCCTACAGCATTATTACATATACATACTCTGCTTCAACAATTTACTTTATTCCATCAGTTACTTCGAACATGAGACCGCCGCACAAAAAAATTTCTAATTTACCCGCAGTATATACATCCTGTTCCGAGAACTTTTCCATTTTCCTCCACCCTCATCCCGACGCTACACAATAGCTTTCCCCGATACTATAGCAGTATCCAACCCCCGCACGTATATGCTTCCTCGATCCCTCGGGAGAGAATCTCTCAGTTGTGCGAGGGAGGAGCAAGAGAGAGCAGAGCTGAACGCGCGTCTTCAAAATGGCGACTCCCTCCCGTGTTACGCGATCTTTTATTCGATTCTCTCTCTCTGTCTCTTTCTATCTTTCTCCCTCGCGTACACATACATATACACACAATACCGCCGAGAGAGAGAAAGGGGGGAAGAGCGTGATGGAACAATACCTCCGATAAGATGGAGCTCCGGGGAAGAGGAGCAGCGAGATACTCCGATTCTTCTCGAGCGAGAGAGAGAGAGAGAGAGAGAGAGAGAGAGAGAGAGAGAGAGAGAGAGAGAGAGAGAGAGCTGCCGCGCGTCTTAGTCGTTTTCTTCCACGAGATTTGCATATACGGGTACAGTGGAAGAGAGTATTATGTATATGTATGTGTGTGTGGATAGAGAGGCGTGGAGAAGGGATTTAAATGGAAGCTGCCTTTGTGAAGGCTCGCGTGCGCGCCGGTGGTGGTGTCGGATTTCTTTTCGACGAGAAAGAGAGAGAGAGAGAGAGAGAGAGAGAGACAGAGAGAGAGAGAGAGAGAGAGAGCGCTGGATTTATTGACTTTCATCGCGAGGTCTGACTGAATTTATGGATTCGCGGAGATTGCCGAGTGGCTACTGTGTGCTCGGGAATTGTTAAATTGTTTGAGTTTATGGAATTGAAGTTTCCTTTGGAATATTCTACTATAAATCCATTATACTGTAACGCAGTTAATACACTAGAGATGTACGTTCAACTTTTATGGTCACACTTACTTTTAAAGAACGTGAATAAAAGTAAAGTTGGAACAGGATTATTGCAAAACAATCATTTCATTTAAAATATTCTCCTAATATTTAGTAAAAACTAAAACAGTTACTATAAATCCTTCGCTATTTATCAATGTCTTTTGTAATTGTTGGTTTCCGTCATATACAGCATATTTATTTTATTTACTCAAGTTTAATTATTAGGTAGTTCATTATTTTAGCAACTTTAACTCACAAGTCACACTTTCGAACATATTTACTATTCAAAGTCGAAATTCCATTCTTACCCTTGGACCAAAAAATTAAATTTACTCAAAACCCCCATTAAACCTCAAACTAACCGCCAACCAATCTTCTCTCGCATTGTTCCAGGTCTGGTTCCAGAACGCCCGAGCCAAATGGCGGCGCATGGTGCTGAAGCAGGAGGGCAAATCCGACAAGTGCGGCGGTGGTGGTGGATTAGGTCCAGGCGTCGACACGGGCAGCCTGAGCGAGTTCGAGCTGTACGGCGGTCCAGGAGGCGGTGGCCCACCAACGAGTCCGCCGTTCGTTCTTGGCGGTCCCCACAGTCCAGCCTCACTAGGCTCGCTCGATTGCGCGTGATCGGAGCTGATGCTCGGACGCCGGTTCAAGTGGACCTAGGTCCTCGCTAGGTTGGCTGTCGTGAGTATGTAGCCCGTCGATACACTGCCTACTAATTTACTACCGGGGACCTTGTATTGTGATTTCGGTGCTCGAGGTGACCCGCCAATGCGGACTTTTGAGAGTGAATGGTGGTGAAGTTGTGATTAAGCATTGAGTGATACTCTTGCTGGTCATTGTTAGCGAATGATGCGAGTTGCAGGACCTGAAATCTTCAGGTTCACGAGGATTGGATCATAGGTTGTGGTATAAAATACGGTTCAACTGGTGAATTTGGAGGTTTCGGTCCAGCCGACTCTTGATGCATTATCTAATGTCCTGTTGTAATGGACGGTTAGTGATGATCCGGATGGTGGATAAAGATTAAACTAGATAAAATAAATATAAATTGGTAGAACACATATTTTAGTCGTGAAGCTAAAAATCATGTGTCGCAAATATATTCAATTGTAATGTTACACTACCGGATCATCGGGCGATGTAAAAAAAAAGCTAATCTCCGAGGCATTGTACTATACATATATTATATATTGTATTTGAGAGATGCGAGAGCGATGTCGACGTGTCGGTCGAGTGTATTTATTACTTCAGCGCTGTTTGGGTGAAAAATTAATTGTACAGTCGAGTGGATAAGTGTGT
>JAPYZP010001153.1:0-33671 GCA_030522985.1 Torymus sinensis | reverse complement strand
CACTATTTAAATAGTGATAAGTAGGTCACTTCCAAAATAGTGAATATGCACTCCGAAATAGTGGGCATTCACTATTTCAGTAGTGTATATCAACTTTTTGAAATAGTGAAATTTCACTACTTTACATTTAGAGAGTACTCTTTCACTATTGTGTTATCACTTAAAACATTAAAAAAAAATCATATACTTATAAATCATCATTTTTTAAACTAATTTAATTTTTATTCATAGTATTCTCAGTTATTTCATATGATCAGCCTGCGTGAATCATTTGATAATTGACAATATTTGAGTAATAACAGGTAATTTAGATAGTTCGATCTCATCCGAGTAGGTAGTTTCATTAATTTGGTTCGAATAGTCCGACTTTGCACAACTAGTTCGTATTATCCCGAACAGTTGAAAGCATTCGAATGAAATTCGAAAGAACGAGTCGAGTATTCGCCGTCTCCCTAGTTTGTGCACGAAATGTCCTCTTTAAACACTTGACCATCGATGCGAGCTTCTAGTGCGGATCGCTCTTCGAGCAGAAATAATTAAGCTTTCCATCGGCCTTACTCCTTGCCAGCCAAAAGCCCGCGTGCACCGCATTTACGCAAACTTAACCGCGGCAGCCTTGCCCGTTTAATTAAAAAAGCTCAGGCAGCCTCTCCTCGAAAAGTCTCGCGCACCGGAAGCTCGCAGCCCTCCCTACAAAACTCGTTTTCCCTCTCCCGGGCAAACCCACCTCCTGCGGGCTCTCCTGCTCGTGGTCGTCGTGGGCGCTGAGCACCGAGTAGCTGCACTTATTCGGGTGGCTGAGCCGCGACAAGTTGATCTGGGAGAGCTTCGAGATCTCGCGCAGGAAGCTGGGCCGCGAGTCGCAGGGCGACATGCGACCGTAGCTCGAGCCGTAGCCGCTGCTCTTCATGCAGCCGCGCTGATTGCGAGCGGAGTTGCGGCTGCCGCCGCTGCCGCCGCTGCCGCCGCTGCTGCAGCTGCTGCTCGCGTTGCCGTTGCCGTGGCCGATGCCCTGGCCGTTCCCGTTGCCGTCAACGCCATTGCCGCGAATCAGGAGTTCGGAGACTGCCAGGGCGACGCTCTCGGCGCGTGGCTGCGGCTTGGGGCCCGGCACAGTTAGTCGCTCCCACGTTTCCGTACCTGCAACATTATGGATGCTGAAGGGACATTTTTCTACAAAGTCAAGTTAAATATCCTCATCTTCTCTTTTAGAGGAAAGCTCCATTTTAACATTTTTCTTTGAATAGTGTGTGCATATTGTTTAAGTTTTAAGCTTCCGAATTGAAATAGCTTAAAATATGACGAATTCGTCTGTATAGTGAATAAATAACACTTTAATACGACGGAGCGAATTAAAAGAATAGAGCACATAACAAATATGTGATAACCGGATTTGAACCGACGAAGCCGAAGTTTCTGAGTAGTTCGGTTCTTCGACCACAGGGCAAACATCACGATGTTTGCTTATCATTATGCTGCCTCGTCAGGGCTCGACTTTTTATGGTTGAGCAGAGCTCTGCGTATACGTATATAATTTGATAAAGAAATTAAAATATCTACTTTTAATTTTTGAGTTTATTTTATATTTTATAGTAATATTATTTTTTTATTCAGAAATCAATAAACGTGAAAATTACTATTCCTGATAAAACCCCTGCAACCACCGCGATCTACGTGGAAATAAGAATAAAACAATCAGAAAGAATAATCAATGAGAACACACAGGTAATGAAAAGGGCCCATTTATGTTCATTTTGTGTGTGCAGCGTGTATTACGAAGCAGATATGAATCGGAATCTACTGCTGCTCTTTCCGAGGCTTCCTCTAATCACGGTAATTGCGTCTCCGTGCGTGTACGGTGGAGCTCAGCGCCCTCAAGGGCCGAGATAAGGACTCGACCTCTGGCGACGCGTCAACGCCGAGAGAGCGATGACAAAAGAACGAGATTAGAAGTGTGCAAGATATATCGTCTTATATTGTGAATACATGTATATCGGCTTTATAAAAGCATTGTCTTTTTGTCTCTATCTTACGCCTGCGGTATAGCTAAACCTCTCAACAGTTTCTACGGAATTATTTAGGTTGAGGTCGATCTAGAGATTTAGTATTCAAGCAGGCACTCAATTTTATTTAGTAAAATTAATAATAGTAGCCAGAATTCAACGTTATAATTAATAAACAATAAAACGTTTGTTCAGTATAGATAAATATAAACGGTGTATAGAATATATAGTGTGCTATCATAGATCATCCTTTTAGGATATGCAAGTTTCTATACTTATGAAAAGTATTGCGTATAAAAAACATCAGCTACTTCATTTAACAAAAGTCGTAGCTATTATCAATATACCCTCAATATAAATAACAATGAAATGCAGTAATACTTTAAAAGATTAATTGCATCTTTAACATTTTTTATCGGTCTATTTTTAGACAAGGCATATCTTTTCAAAGGTTTATATCAAACTAATGTACTTGTGTTCAAGTATAAAAAAAGAAAATTTTAAAGTAAAAAGACATTCTGCACAAACTTTAAAAAATGCTTTTCTACTTATTTTTCACATAAAGAGGTAAACTATGTTTTACAAGAAGGTGAAATTATGAACACGATTTTTTTATCTTTTTTATACAAGGAGTAGGTAATAAAGTCGTGATGTTTTGTTAGAATGATGATTAAGCTAAAGTTTAAGAAACATTTTTGCTCGAGAATTCTGACGTAAAAAAGCAGCAGATTTTCATAGACTTTACACATAAAGGGAGTACCAGGGATGCGCGTTCTAAATTTTGATGAAACTGCTTTTCGGCTCGGAAACAAATGATTAGTTACGGTTATCAACTGATTGATTAAAAATGTCTAATATATTCAAGCATTAGAAAGATAAACCAATAAAATGGTTACCACAACCAATTTTGGTGTAACTATTGTTGTAACCAATTACGGTAACTATTCTTATTGGTTTGCCTTACTAATGTTGAATAAATAATATATTTCTAACCAATCAGTTGGTTACCGTATCCAATCATTTTTCTCCTTGTTTACCAAATAAATAAACACATTAAAGATTTGTTACACTCGTAGTAATATAATTTTAAGAAATTGAATTTATCGATCATCAAACGAGCAAAATCTCTTACAGCTAGTCATATTGCCTATTTTCCCATCGGAATAGTGAGCTACATTGTAGTTAGCCTACACTATTCGAAAGGAAGTTTGGCAACCGGCGACACTTATAAGAGAATGAAGAAAAATTATTCTAAAAAATTTTTTCCAAAAAAAATACAAGTTAACAATATAGTGGGAACTAAAAAGGCGTTTCGTACTTCATCGTACCCGTTGGACTCGCCAGGAAGATCCGGGCACACTAACACATGTCTAACCATTTATATAATTGTCTTTCAAAACCGTAGAACAAATAAGGGGAAAGTAGAAAATTTAAGACGTGTTGAGTTGAAAAATCTTTAATAGTTTATAAACTTATATATAATTGAATATTATAGTAAAAAATACAAATTTTCAACCAAACAAGTCTTAAATTAAAGTTGTCACTTTTTATTTTAATTTCATAATTTTTGTAGACTTATGGAATTGTATAGATATGGAAATATTGAAGCTCCTGTAAATACATTTCCCTAGACGTTTAGAAAAATATCCACGTGCTCATTTATTTTCTACAGAAAATGATTTCCGGGAGTTTCGTTCAAATCTAGGACCCGCGCCCCTTGTGCTCCCATTGTAAGTAATATTATCGAAATTCTTTATTTTTTGTTGTCTTTTCTTTAACTTTTCTATCTAGAAAGAAACGTAATATTCTGTGAACTATGCCTATATTTTCTACGCTAACGTCCATGGTACAAATTTCGCACACTCATTTCTCGACATCAAGCGACAACGAAATAGTGAAAAAGTGAACCAACCAAAATGAAACCTCCAGAGTTCGTTAGTGGCCAGACCGCTACTCTCGCCGCCAAAAATGAGCATGCAGCTGGGCAGCCGGCAGGCAGCGTGCCCGTGCAGGGGTCCCGGGCCTGGCTTGTTCCTGAGCAGGCACCAGGAGGCGGCCTTCACGTCCCACCTCCAGCAGTCGCTGCGTTCCTGCAGGTCCGTCATGCCACCGTAGATGTACATTGCGTCGCCATGCAGCACCGCCGAGTGCTTGTGCCGTGCCGGTGGACCCGCCTCGCACGACGACAGCAGGTGCCATGATTCTGTTTCTGTTGGCCAGAGAAAAAATTAATTTTTTATCAAATTTTCGTGGAAAGGAAATGAAAGTAGATAAATAAAAAGAGAAGGAGATGTGTTTAGGCTCAACAGGCTAGACTTTTTCAGCTCTTGTATTTTGTTGCAAACTTAGGGCCAAAATTTTATCGACTTTTTTACAACTCTTCCTGCAGTTAACAAAAAAAGAAGATACATTTGGGTTTAAAATCATTGAAATTCTTCTGAAAATACTTTTTTTCAAAAAAGAGTTACTCTCAAAAAAGAAATTTCTATGTAGTAATAAAATATTAATTTATATGTTTGAATCTATCATTATATTTTTTAACTCTCTTTATATTGAAACTAGTAATAATCATAACTTTAACCTTGTTATTCTGCTTATGAAAATGATTAAAAAATGCTGAGGAATTGGCTAATCAAAATAAAAGCCCATTAGCAACTTTAGTATCGAAATTTAAACTTTGAAAAGAGTTTGAAGACAGGGTAACTTTTGAACTTGTTACAAAGGCTTACCGAAGTGAAAGGCCCATAGCTCTGACGAACTGCCTCGTAAATCCTGGTAACCGCCGTATATTAACATCTGTCCGCGATGCACAAGCGCGGTGTGGCCTCGTCTACCCCTAGGAACTGCACATCCTTTCTGAGCCCTTATCTTCCTCCAGGAGTTTGACTATAACAATCGTAGTTACATAAAATTCGTGCTATACTTACTGACTATTACTTTAGATGAAAGCAGAATAGCTCTATATAATATTTTTATATTTAAAATTTCCCGATTTAAATCATAATAACGATCATTCTAATGTCCGGAATTCATGTTCGGAGCGTAACGCGTTTTTTTAACCAGCTATAAAAGGAAGTTTATGCTCCAATCGTAAAACAACTTTGAATCTGACATGGACATAAATTTGATATAAAAAAGCAAAAAAAGAAACGGTTATTATTCTGAAATTTAACTTTTAAACAAAATAGCGCGTGTCTATCTGATAGATTTTAAAGCTCTACTAGAAGAAAAGAACGCGAGACAATCGGTAGATCAAAGCAAATACTCCGAAGTAAAAGAGCGCTCGCAATTGGAATTCCGCGACGAAGGGCGCAGAAGCAACGAGTTCTCGCGATCGACAATTGCGCCTCGGCAGGGCCGTCAATGTTTATTCAAGACTCGTGTGCGGTCTCGCCGCTTATTACCTTAACCGAGTAGCACCAGAGCGGCGTCTCCGTGCCGGCCGAGAAGCCGAGCTCGCCGCCGAACACGTAGAGGCAGTCCTTGTGGGCGACCGCGCTGTGCTCCTGCAGCGCCGGCGGCCGCTCCCCCGAGGGATGCAGCTCCTCCCATCTGCTCTCCGCTGCAACCGAGATGTATATGCGTCTGCGTTAATAATGCGCAGGCGAGAGAGAAAGAGTCGGAGGGGAGAGGGCAGGGAGATCAAAGCCCGTCGAGCGTAATAACTTTAAGCCCGCGATTTTGTCATGGGCTACGCCCGCCTCTCTATATGCCTATATATAATTCATGCGTGAAGATTTTACAAGGCAAATGCGCGGCCGGGGGAGGCTGAATTTAATTAAAACAGCCTGCCGGACGATGCGGGACCAGGACGGCTCGGAGATTAGCAGTTGGACGGTGAATCTGTTATCTGTAAATGGTTGCAAATTAGAGGGAAAGGTGAGGAGGGTTTGCTATGTTTAATGCATATAGAGAGGTGAGACTATGTCGATTGCTTTCTCGATATTACACTTTCATAATTTACATTTTTTATTATTTTATTTTCATTCAAGCTCTGGTAGAAAATTAACGATATTTTATAGTTAATGTGTTAATCAAATGGAAGCATTTTTAAGAGAAATCAATATCTACCAATAACACAGTGCATCTAAAAGCATTATTAGTTGAAATATCAATGTTGTAAATGTCAAAATTTGCTTTAAATTCATACATAATTATCAAATGAAAGCAAATTAGCTTTTTTAGCCATAAAGTTAACGAAAAACTAGATAATTTATATGCTGAACATTTCTACCAGGGAAAATGTCTCTTAATTTCAGAGCTTTGATTGGATCGAACAAAATTCATGTATATAAAAGCACTGAATAATATGCATCATTAAAACACATTTGTAATAAGTAAGAATGTTTGTAAATTAAAAATTAGCGCATAATAAAAATACTTTCAACATCATGAAAGAATATACGCAAATATATTACACACGTACTTGTATTTACCATCCTGCAGTAAATCAACAGCAAGTTTCACAGAATTCAATGACTATGTCAAGGGAAAGCAGTGCTCAAATTTTATGACCTCTCCCAGTGTACTTAACTGATATATAAACATAAAGTTAGAATGGCTTTATTGTCCTCACGCGATAGCTCTACATTTTCGACAGCTATCGTAACCTCTTTTTTCGTATTTCAAATTCGCGCATAAACCATGCGTATAACTTATCCCTAAAAACTATGTTTCCGTCATGAAAAAATCAACTAAAATTTCAAGACATCTTTGCTGCACCTAGAACAATGACTGGCTATAAGAAAGAAGAAATAATTACTCAGCGTACGCCCTCAAGGCAAATAATTAGAAGGGCCACTCCAACTAAAAGATATATTCCGTCAGAATTCTGAGCGGAGGTCTCGAGCACGAAGACAAACTATTATTCATCGCGAAAGCCCGCTACAGCGGTCGCAGACTGTAGCCAGTCCATCGGCACGCGTATAATATACATAAGTACGTAGCGCGGGAGCGGAAGCGAAGTTAGAAGCTAAGTCTCTCCAGCGCCCCCGCCCCCGCGACGACACCGGAGAAACCGCGACAAGTGGAGAGTGCGCGCGACGTGCCCGGCAACAAAGCTTTCTCTCGGGGCTTCTTCTTCTTCTTCTTCTTCTTCTTCTTCCTCCTATCTTTTCTCTCAGCTGCAACCTAGAACGAGCGTCTCTCGAAAACTGCTGGCGCGCGAGTAGAGAGCGAACAATGCTGTGCGATCCCGCGGCGAGATACGCGAATTTCGCCAGCGGCATCTTCCTGGTGACCCACAAGTAGAGGATTGAATTCTCGTGTCGCAGTCTTGGCAGAAGTTGCGCGTATAGCGGCGACATTGATGGATCGCGGATGCGATGATGGCCGATCCTAAATTTCCCGAGGCAGAGATGCGCGCTTTCATCGGCTTTCCAGGATTGCGAGTTTAAGTGGCGTCTGCAGTTGCATTCACTGCAGCTATCGATTTTATTTTTATATAGCGGCAAATTAAGCGCTGGCTGGGGGGAGTATTTTTATTGCTGGATGTAGAGCCGTGAACTGGCTGCTGGTGTAATGTCACGGTTGATGTATGGAATTAAAAGTTGGGATAAAGTAATAAAGAGTCCACTTGTGAAGCGATCCTGTTCAAAAAGTAGGAATGACTCGAATATTTTAATTTTTTCTGAGATTTTGTCATCTTCGATGAAAAATTTATCATTAATAAATAATTTACGTTGCGAGTTTATAAATACTTTTCTCGAGACAACTTATATAAGTGTACATTTGCGGGTGCACTACCATTCCATCCTTATCATAAATTTGAAAATAACTATTAATATTTTTAATCTTTTTGTTCACTCTTTAAATTTTAATTTGACAAAATGAAGTCGACAGTGATTTCAAGAAACTATTTCATACAGAATTTATGTTAACGTATTTGACTCGTGTCAAACAATTACTTTCATTTTTAACTTCCTTTTCCAATTAACTTGAACATAAAACATGTAGCTATTCAAAAATTGCGCAATAGTAAAAAGCCACTCTACTTAACCGCTACACAAAATTACACTTTTTTAGAAGTGTAATATTTGATAACTTCCGCAGGTATATGACCTACTTCTAAAGAATACATGGCAACTCATAATAAACTTTACAGACGAACCGCGTATCTTTAATCATCAGACACGCTAATCCAGTTTTATTTCCACAGTATAAATTAAATGTATAAGTGGTTCAACACAATACTTTGATATGGACGTTTGAGCATTTATCAACTTCATAGCTACATAAATCTACTTTTATATGGAATATTATTCAAATTTTTCACGAGACTCGCGACTATTAAAAAAATTTGTATCTTTCAATTTCTCAAGGTCTATTGTTTATGACATTGTAAAGTCTTTCTATCGCTCGAGAAAGTAAAGTAGCAAAAAACGACACTTTATCACTTTTTTTACAACGTGATTCGCTATTCAATATGAACCGGTCCAAGAAAATTTAATAATAAATTTATGCATAGTTTAATATAGACATCCAATTTAGTTTATTATTGGCACGACATTATTAAATACAAACACTGCTTAATTTTTAATTACAAAAACGAGAGTACATGAAACGTACTCGCTACGTTATTACTTTGTATCACGAACCATGCTCAATTCACACGCACCACCTAAATGCAATCGTTAGACAAATCCAAGACGATTGAATGAATGACACTATTCCACAAGAACGTATAGGTAATCAGTCGAAATACCGAAGCCGCGACGCGCGGTAATTTATTTTCCAGCCTTGCGGCGCGCGCGTCTCGCGCATCCGCAAATGTGGCCCGAGCCGCGCTTGCCCTTCTTAATGCCTTTCCTCAAGCGGGCGCGCGTCTTGGGACAGTAGCCGCAGTTGCCGGTGCAGTCGGTGCAGTCGCAGCAGTTCGGTCGCCAGGCGTCCGTCGGCTCGGTCATGCGGTAATGGCCGTCGGGCAAGCGCTCCACGAGGCCAAACTCCTCAAACCGCTTCAGGATCACGGGTAGCTGGCGAGCAGGAGAGAGAGAGAGAGAGAGAGAGAGAGAGAGAGAGAGTCATGCAGGCTTTATAAATACTCCAGAGTTCTTTTACTTTTTGAATAGTTTTTTATCAAACGAACGTGGAATCGATATAGACGAATGTGATTTTAATTAAAATTGAAATTGGTTTGTCTTATAAGTATAAAATAGTTGATAATCTGAACTCATATTTCTCATGACTAATTCATGTTATTGTATAATAATACAAAACAAAAATAGTACTATAACCTCGAAAATACTTAAATAGAAAAATTTACCAATTTGTATCAAGATATTTTACTGTTATCTTTTTTTCTTTGCTCATTTTTCTTTGACAGACTAAACCGACAAATACACGTACCGTAGCTGGTAAATATTGGCCGTATATTCACCTGAGCTTTTATGTCATTTCTGACGGTTTTGCGTTCCGCCAGCACGTACTTGAGGATTTTGCGCTCGGACACATTATTGAGCTTCTTCATCGTGCCAATGATCAGAGGCAGTTTCAGCAGCTGTTTAGCCCTCCGGGTCTTAGTCATCCTTGCCTTGGCACACTCTCTCGAACTGTCTCTTTTTTCCTAGCCCCAAAATTTCAGCAGCAGCAGCGGCAACCACACACCGTCGCGCTCATCTTTCCAGACACGTGAGTATACTCGCGGAGAATGCAGCAGGCGACGTCAAAGCTCGCTTGATTTTTTCCTCCAACTTTCAGTGCGCGAGCCATTCATATTGCGGGCACAGACCGCCGCGCTGCCGACATTCCGGTCGTAGACCGCGCCGCTGACAGATTAAAAACGCCGTCGCGCGCGCGCTCGCGTGAAGCATTACGGGATTGACGGGACGCGAAAGACAAGAGAGAACGAGCGCTTGTGATGTGTGAATATGTGTGTGGATGTGTGATGTGCTCGCTCGCTGTCGCTGAGAGGCTTTAACGGGGATTTCCATGCGACTGAACGGATTTTACGGTATTTTATGAAGACAGGGAAAATGTTTGCTAAATTTTCCGCGCGACTTTTCGGTATAACTTTTAATTATTTTCCTCAAACCCAGCGCTGTACAGTTAGTGATTTGCGTAACAAGATTATTGGAGTTTTAATATTCAGCGATAAAATCTTTTTATTTCAATTGAGGCGTTTTTTATTTTGATAAATTTCAATATATAAACGCGCAACGCATATATAATTGCATCAAATCTGTACAGGGAAAAAAATTGCAGTTAACATTACTATTGTCAATAGTATAATAACATTACTACAATTTATAGCGAAAATTGCTATTCATTTGCAATTTTTCCTGCAGGAAAATAGCTTAAATAAAATTCTTATCCGTGTATATATTTTCACTTCCAGTTAAAGTTATTTATTTACAAATATAGTTATATTATATACATTTATAGGCTCTAATTGTATAAAAGGTACATTTGTAAATAGAAAAAAAAATAATGTCGCAACACCAATAAGCTTATTCTTCAATATTAATATTTTGACACGTGAAAGGAACATTTCACAATTGATAAATCACAAAGCTTTCGTAGGTATCTATTATAGAAAATGAAAAAACACTGCGTTTTAGGATAAACGGAAGAATGCGCAATCAACTGTTCCGGCTGCGAGTGATGTGTCTGCCTCGAAAGCCCGGCGATGCAGAAGATTCATATAAAAATCCAATATTCATCCGAAAACATTACCAGCATCCCCGGGAGCAATACCCTACCTCCCCTCATCTGCCACGCATTACTAATGCATCATTGCGTTCCACTTCCGTGCCGGCATAAATCAGCATTAAGGACGAGAGGGAGACACGTGCGCGCGCGTCAATTACGCCAAAGGGACGCGAAAATTATTTCGTCGACCCGAGCCCTCCTTCGCGACGGTCCTTCATCCCAATTATCTTTCGGTTTAGCCGTATAAATCACTAGCTCCTCGTAAAGACAAGGAATTCTATTCTCGGGCTTGGAACTCCAAGGAGGAAAAATTAAGTTTATTAAGAATACGCGTCGGTTAGGTACTTTGAGAAAAATCAATTGCTGCGTCTGTCGGATCATCCATTTTTAGTATAAGTAGAAATTTCCAGAGTAAAATGAAATTTACGATAATGCATACATAAGAATTTTATGGTCATAATGAGCCCAAGATCAAATATATTTAATCAAATAAAATCTTCAGTTTAAACTACTTTTAACATTAAAAATTTTATGTGTCGTTTACATTGAAGTTATCTTAGCACTGCTCAATTGAATCCTCTCAAGCATCTCTTCAAAAGCCAAAAAGTGCCAGAATACATTCATGTGCTTTCAACTCCTTGTCCCCGAAAAGCGTCAGGTCTGGCCAGTGAATTTCTCAACCTTGAATAGTATTCAAAAGGTTCGAGATGCGAACTTTTCTACAACGATTTCTATAATATCAGTTAATCAGTTGGTGCATGGGTGAATATTTTGTAAATAATTCTTTAGAAATATTTTTATAAATTCAATAGAATACAGAGTCCATTTTAGTCTACATAGTACGGAAATTGTTTTTGCCTCTTCTTCATTGGAATAAGATCGCCTGATATAGCGTACGTACGCAATACGTACAACTATACGACACAACCTACTTTTGTAACTTTCTAGCCAACTATAGCTACATCAATATGTATGCAGATAGATGTCGGTAGGACTATGTAATTCTAGTCTGCCGTTGAATAAACGTTAGAAAACTATATGAAATATATATAAAACTGGACGGTTTGAATTTATTCGTAGAATATAATAGTTATGACTTATTTTGCACTTTTACTTGAGGCTTCTTAAAAAATAAATACTATACTATATAAGAATTGAGCTGGGCGTGCGAGAAAAGAGAGGCAATAAAGAAGCCCGTCTTTCCTCTCTACGCTCCGCCGACGAAACTGCAGTGCAGTGCAAGTGCAACTCACCGAGGCTGTAGCGCCAAAGATCCTTGAGGGGAAGGTTGCCGTTTCGACCGCCCAGCAGGTAGACGTGGCCGGCCAGCAGGGTCGCGCTGTGCTTGCTGCGCGACGGAGGCGCCGGCCCATTCTCCACCCCGGCGGCAGTCACCGAGCTCCACATGATCTCCGGGTAGGCTGTAACAGAAATCGAAGCGTCGAGGTTAGAAGCGCAGAGAGCTTGAACTTGCACCCGCTAAGCCTTGCATGAGGTCGTTTTATAAGTAAGTACGTTCTTCTAAGACGCTCTCATGCTATTAGAGTTAGTTGCCACTACTTTATAAGATCCTTTAAAAATTATCGTAGATGGCACTTTCTTTATATCTTATAAATGCTTAATATATTCTTTATCATTTTTTATAACAATTTTAGTGTTACTAAACAAACAACTTCATTTGTAATCCAAAATATGCTTCACTGTATCGATTCTATTACATGGAAAAAATGGATGGTTATGACCAAGTTATATAATAGTTATAGTGACGTAAAAATGGTTGGTGGAACCACTATTTGGTCGTTAATCTAAATATCGTCTAGGTTGTATGTTCTTTTTTTCCGTGTACATTCAAATTAATCTTTCATTAATTAATCTTAAATTGTTAAGTAGAATATTTTAAAAAATTCTAACAAAGTTTAAGCAAAATGACGTCCTCTTGGATGTTCTAAGAATGTTTGCACGGCGAAGAAAAGATATTTCATTTGGTAATTAGTCTAATGGACTTCTCGACTTTTAATTTGATTTTCTCAACTGCAAGAAGTGGAGAGATAGCAGTTTAACTCTCGGCACGCGATGTACTGCTTTCTCTCGTTTTACGCGTCGCGCTCGCTCAACTGATTAGCCTCAAGTTTTGGAGGCAATGCAAAACTAAATTATATCTGTTGTTAGCCAAAGCATTGAAAAGTTATCAACAATTTCATTAACATAACAGTAGCAATACAAGGCAGTTGACAAAATTATTTTTCCTAAAGGTCAAAAGATAGCATATAGAATGTTTCAATCGGTGATTAAACTTATTTCAACTCTTGCACGTATTTACATAAAAGTTCCGCTTTTTCGAATAATGATACATAAATTCATATTAATATTAATTTATTATTCATTGCAGTTGGCAAAATATTTTCAAATAAAAATTATTCCAAATGAAAATCGTTATTTTAAATAAAGAAAAAGAAGAAGGAATTTGTCTCTTCTATTTTAATATAATTTAATTAATAATCAGAGACTAATGAATTAATAAAGAAAATGCGTTCTTTTCAATAGAGAGATGTATCAGGAAAGCACGCATTGAGATAATTTGGATGAATTAGTTCAATGAAAGCTATTGTGATTGTTCATGGCAGTAAAGTTTTCAATCTTTGTTACTAATGCCATGCAAATATCATCTTTACTACTTCGCCCAAAGGAAAAAGCTCGCACACTCTTCGCCCAACGCCGTGTGAGCTCATCAGCAAAGCCATGAGATTTGTCAGCGGGCCGCGAACTTTTCACCGAGCAACTTTCTACGTTAATCAAAGCTTCCGCGCGCACGCAGAATGTAAATGAAAGAAGCAGCGGCGGAGGAGGGAGAAGCGTCGGTAGCTAAGCCAAAGAGATAATTAAGGGAACGGCGTGCGGCGCGCTTGCGTTTCTTCCTACGGAGGCAGAGAGGGAAGATAAGGTTCTTGGCGCTCACCCGAGTGCACCAGGGAGAAACCTTATTCAAGGCGGCCTGCTCTTGCCATTCAAAGCGAGGTTAGGGATTCCTCACTCCTTCTTCCCGTTCGTTCGCTCGAGCTAAGGTCGTGCCGCGGCGTAAGATGCAAGAGCGAGGCTCTTTACTCGATTCTTTTTCGCTCGCTGGCCCACGATAATTGCTATAGTTTTACATTTTTCCGGCTCTACGCGCGTGCGACGCGGTTGCGCGGAGGTGGTTCTTTGCTTTCTGAGTTTTATCTTGTTTCTTTTTTCTATCTAATTAATGTGTGGCTATAGAGATAAAAAGTCTTACGCACGGGAGAAATAAATGAAATAAAGTGAAAAAATATGCGACGAGCGGGTCGCAAACCTACGGACCCAAAGTTTCTAGTCCCGCGCTCTACCACTGAGCTAACGTCGCGATGCTACGACGAGTGCATCGCGAGCTAGTTATGTTTATGCCGACTGAGCGGATCCTCATCTTCCACGTTGTTTCCAACGTCGATGGAAGCCTCCGTGACAACAGAAATCAAATTGGTTTGAATCTATTCAAGAAGAAAACTGTTCTTTTAACTGTTACATAGGCTTATTTCAGCTTTAAATTTACTAATTTAAAAATTCTTTAATATAAACTGGATAAAAAGGAGATACTCAAATGGATTTTGAAACGAAATTTTAAATTCAAACTTTTTGATTTTTTGTTAAAAATAAAAATAGTATACTTTTTTTTCATAATATTAATAAAATTGTATTTGTAAAAATATTTCGTATAAGATGTTATGTAATATGGTAAATTAACTTATTAATTCGCATGTAATAACAACTATAAGATAAATTAAGCATGCAGTAAATCTACCAACTTTAAATAAAAAAACGACAATTCTGAATATTGGAAATCGTTGCTGCGACATAGGGGATAATGAACCTGCTTATTGGTATTGTTGTGATGATATTACTCATCATAGATATTCATACAAAGAGAACTTGACTAGGTTAATTAGTACGTTCAACGAGTAGAGGCGTCAAAGAGTCTCTATGTGTATCAATAGAAACTATTTGTTGAAGAGAAAAGGTAAAAGGCAATATCAAATCGAGTGATCAATATAATATAAATATGTTGACGGTCGACACAATATGATATAAAATTAACCTTGTTGAGAGACTTACGCATGCTTGGCAAGAGTACCAAACTAATATGTCATTAAATCCCTCCGTTCTTATTATTGGAAATACGCCTACTCATTAAATGTGCCTGCGCGCAATGCAGCAGCGCGGCACTTAACGACAGCGTCGAAAAAAAGCTCCGGCAATTAATCATTTTGCGGTAAGCCCCGGGGACATGTACATCTCTAGTGCGCCACACACGACGACGTGTGTTGTACATTCGCATCGCGCCATCCATCTTCCACGCGCTTGTCACACCGAAAGAGCGAGCGCGCAAAAGTGTTGGTCGCCAGGCTGTTAATATATTGTGTCAACTCCAGGCAAGCCACTCGCTGTTACTCACGACTCATTGGCAAAGCAGCTCGACTTTCATCGCGAGAAAGCCGGCCAAAGTTCGGTCGAGCGGATATGGGAGGGATAATAACGGTGGCGGCACGTGTGTGGATAGTGCAAAGGCGATGAAGGTGGAATTTTAGATCTCCTTAGCAACACGAGGGTCTGTTTGCTTCCGGTTTAAGGAAAAATATGAAAAGCTCGGGACGTCTCCTGAGGAGCCGGGCATATTTGGCTATCGCGGAGGATATGTCTAATATTGGAGTTTCGGGGAAAATCAAATATATATCTACGGCCATTCGCATATATAGAAATCCGTTTTATGACTGATTTTCATATATATGAAAAAAATGTTTTTTCGGCTGAAAATAAAAAAACTTCCTTTATACGGATGCAATAATAAAAGAGAAAAGTTCGATAGATGAAAATGTAGGACTTATAACTTTTATCAAGTTTTTCGACGTGAGTTTATAAGTTTTTAAGTGCATCTATAGGTAAACGGCTATTCCGTAAAAGAAAAAGTGATTTTTGATGTGAAGTAGATAAAGCCGAATATGGTAAGACCAGCGTCAATCTCCGACGTTTATCAAGAGCAAGAGTGGAGTATTGTAAAAGTTCATAAATTAAGCGTTGTTTTTTTCTTAATCTGTAGGGTAGCCTTCTTACGCTACTCCTTGGATATCTGAAATCTAATATCACACACGCACGCTTCTCTCGGCCTTCCAGCCCAGGCCGTTGTTTTTTATCCCGCAGCCCCCGCGGAATAACGGGAAAAAGTGGCAGAGCGATCGAGGCTCGCACGCGAGCGGCGCATTTGGCAAAAGGGTTGTAATAAAGCGCCCGCGGCGAGCAGCCAGTAGGAAAAAGGAAATCTCGCTGCTCGCACGTGCGACGTGCGAATATATATTCGGGCGGGCAGGCTTATAGACCGCCCGCGGCCGCAGACTCGAGAGCCTCTCTCCGCCCTCCGCGTGTGTAACATACACACCTGAGGGAGGCTGATGCTGAAGAGGACAGAGCGCGGGAGAGACGGGCGGGCGGAGGCTCTTTAATAGGCTTACCCCGCGCACGGCCGCGCGCACGCCCGCGCTCGGTAAACCCTCTATCTCGTTAGACTCTGCGACTCGTGACCCACATGCGAGCGCCGATTAATCACGACTAAGCGCGCAGGAGAGAGAGAGAGAGAGAGAGAGCTCTTTCTTCTCCCTTTCTTCTTTCTTCCCGTCTCTCCTCTCCCTCTCTCGCGCCCCTCTCCCTTCGCATATTCACCCCCACTCCGGATTACGCGCCAGCGGAAAAGCGCGGGAAAAGGGGGAAAGAGCTTGCAAGTGCGCGTGCGTGCATGTAGAGGAAAACTCTCAGAAGTTCTCGAGTGCACGCGCGGACAAGTTTCGAGTTTTTAATCAAATTTCATGCCCGCGTTCGCTCAATGCACACTTGGCTTTTTTTAGCGCTGGAAGAAATTCGCGCCCACGCGCGTGACATACGGCGAAATATATATGTATACCTGCACGTCTGGGGAATATATCGCGCTTGCATCGCTAGAGGTGTTTTTAGGTCAACTGTTACGATGAAAGGATCGCGCAAGCCGCGTAAATGCCACTGTGTGCTTGGGAGAGTAGAATAAGCGAGCGAGAATGGCGGTAATGATCGCGTTGCTAGATGGTGGGAGAGATGTTGGCTGTTAGGGCTAGGGTAGTAATTTTCCTGCGGGTTGCTGGCTTTTTTCCGGAAACGCTCAGATATATATGACGTGTATACCTATTCTTCACGCGTTCATGATATTTCTCATTAAGTTTAGGAATACAATATTCAATAGTGATTCTTTAGATACAATCTGAGAACTAAGAAGAATTTTTATAACCTACCAGGACAATAATTTATTAAAAAATCCATTTTTGTTAGTTTTATGAACGAACTTTGTGGCGTTCAAAATTTACGAATTTTAGAATTATTAAGTTTTTTGGTGTTTTATAAGTTTCAAATTTTCTTTCAATGTCCAATATCATTAGGTATATACCGGAGTAAAATTTCTTGTACTTCTTGGATTGAATACTTTGATAGCACATGAGATAATTTTCGCCATACGTATACCTTACGAATTGGTTTCATCTAGAATCGAAGCATCGGAAAAAGCGCAATATTTTTCGCAGAATAAGCCAACTGTAAATATCACGAGCAGTAACGTGTTTTACTACTGTGTGACATCTGATTATATGCGCTTGAAACCATCTACGAGCGATAATCAGCTTATATTTATTACCTCCCGGGTGACCTAATGCTTGAAAGCGCAATTGCTTTCAAGTTCACATACTGATTGTGCTTTTGACAGCTAACCGTAAATCTTTTTCAAGGAAAAGCCGTAAATACATAAATGAAATATTTACATGAAGCTTATCTATTTACTGTACCTATTCTTTTGTTTTTTACGCTTTGAAATTGACTATACAATTATTAATTGTTATCGGAATATTTTAACCACATGCAGGACAGCTACCAAAATGTATTAATTAGTCTCGCAAGTTCTTTGCATAATTGTGTAGACATTGTATAAGTAGATGCTGCAATTGACAGAATTCTCCAAGTCTATTGACGTAGAGGGGAATCGAAATTTCCATTTTGAATAATTTACTGCCTCGAGTATCCCGAAAAAAGTCGCTGTACAAAATAGGCAAAGGAGAAAAAACGATATTATACTATCAACATTTCAGCTCAGCGCTCGAGTTGAAAATTCTATCGATCAAAGTCCAACTTCCGACTGGTATTACAAATTTCTTGGACACTTATCAAAGCGATCATTCCTTCAGTCGCGGCCAACTGGCTTTTAGAGTGGCCCGGCAATTCGGCGCAGCCGCATTTTCTCGATTTTCCAATACGGCAAAACCGGGTCAATTCTTTTTCCACTTAAACATCTTGGTGATTTCATTTCTGCGCCACTCCTCGAAAAATCGAGCGCCTAGTTGAGCGTGAAAAACCTCGATATTAATGTCCAATTTACAATAAAATCTCAATACTTCGGAAGGGAAATTCGGTTTTAGAATTTAAAATTGAAGAAAATACTTTACAGTAAGCGACGAAAATTAAGGGTAAGGTGTGCATTATAAGAGTTTAAAATAAATGTTCTTTTTATAAAAAGTCCTTATAGATACAGTGCAGTGATTCGGTACATGCAAACAGCTTCAACGTCTACGTTTTATCAGATTTAGAATGTACGCGGTAAATTATAAAATTTTGAACAATAAATTCTTGTACAAATTATACTCTAAAATAGTTTCACACTGTTTCTTCTACGTTTCTCATAAATATTAATTCTTTTAGAATGAATGTTTTAAATTAGTATAAAATTAACAACCTAATAATATCTTAGATTAACAATATAAAGTATAGGCATGATATTATATGCTTTCATTCATTAAAGCTAGGAATTATGCCAGAGTGAAAAAAACTATAAAATAAGAAACTAGAACAATTAAGAGCAAGAACGCATTAAAGTATTTAAAATATATATATGTAACACAATAAAAAATGTTACTATATTCTGAACTTATATCAGCTAAAGCAATTGATTTAACGTTTTTTGTAAACACATGTTAACATACACAAGATACTGTACTACGTACCAAGAATAAACAACATAGAGAGTAGGCTAAACTATTGTTTAACGCTTTATTTGCCATACTAAACTTGAATTTTGAAAATTGGATATCAGACTGGTATACGTCAAAAATGAATTGATAAAAAAATTGATTCTAAAAAGATAAAATTCATACAAAATATGTACATGCTATCTTTATTAAATTAATTTGTCTATGTTTGAGAAACATGCAATATATTGCAATAAAAACACTAAATAATCGTTGAAGATTGCTGTCCAGGAGGAGGGAATGTCAAAGGTGGCAAAATGACAAACCCAATATTTCAATTGTCGACGTTTCGAGCTTTTATTTAAAAACACTAAATATTTAAAATTTTGGATGCATTTTGGCTCAAAAAGATGATATTCGTTGTGAAATCATAATTTAATTGTAATATTTTTTGGAAGAACTAATATACCTACATCTATACTGTAGTCGTCATAAAAATATCTTGTTAAATAGTTAATAGATAGAATTTATTTAATTTAAAAAATGATATAAATATATATACATACATAATGGGGAAAAACTTGTTCATCCAACATGTGCAATCGTTTAAATAAACATAAAAGACACCGAGCGCAGCAGCCCGTCTAACTTGGTTAGCAAGCACCTCCTTATTTAATTCAGCTCGCGTCTCGCGCTGCTCCCTCCTTCTCCTTCCCTAAAGCCCTTTTACTCTTTCTCTCTCGCCCTTCTCAGGCCTCAACCCTTTTATACAACACTATGGCTACGCACGCGAGCGGCCTATTAAAATAACGAGAGGCATTGTACGCATACCAAAAGGCAAAAAAGCTACACGCTGACATTTTCCTGTCTCTCGCACCTTCATCTCTTTCTCGCTCTCTCTCTCTCTCGTCCTGCGCGCACGCAACAGTCCCCCTCTGTACGCTCGCAAAGAGATAAAGGGAGTGTAGGGGATGCCCCGTGTTTTCGCCCTCCGCGGTTAGCTATAGCGCCAGAGGCTGGCTTGCGCGAAGGGGAATCGGTACGGGTATCGACTTTTAAAATATCCAAGCTCGAAAGGGGGCGAGAAAACGCGTGTGTGCGCAGGAGAAGGGCGTTTGCATGTAGTCGGAAGAGAGGATTTGTACGGCGCCCGTGTTCAGCCGGGGAAGAAAAGCTCGCGTCGATCTAGTCGAACTTGACCGGGATTCTGTAGACTGGCGGTGCCTCGTAATCGAATTCAAGAATGAATATCGCTCGGCCGGAACGAAGGAGAAAAACGATGCCAGCCAAGGGATATTATTGAATATCGGCGCGGCGGTCATTTTGATCTCCTCCCCGATCCCTTTTTTTCAATCGCATTGAAAATCGCCGCATGATATATAATGTGCAATGGGTGGGAGAATGAAAAGCGGATTCGTATGGGTAATGGAGCTGCGCGGCGCTGGCGGCAGCCGTTGTCCGGATTTAATTTTCTGCGGAATCGACGTTGGAGGCTTTTTTATGCTAATGCGGCCTTTCGAGTGCGATGCAGACACGATAATTTAATCATATTTTCAAAGATGCGCCCCGAAAAGTATCTCTAGTCTTTGCGAAAATATTAACTCTATGAATAATGGATTATCATTATAATACAAATCAGCAATGAGCTGAATAAATGTTTTTTATGTATTTATCAAAATTGTATAGGAGCTTATAAAAAAGTAAGCTTTCGTGCCTGAGTTAAATTATTAACTATAGGTATATTTTTATATAGATAACCTTTTCATAAATAAGCACTGCTTCACGAATACGCCTTTTTTATAGAATTCTCAATTTTAGCTTACGTAATAACAGCACACGCGTTGCGAAAGCAAGTACTCATGGGAGGAGGCGCCATTAAAAAGCTCCCTTACATAACATCGAATGCTTTCGTCTATATCTCTATATTCGAGCATCTACGTCTTCGCCAGCAATTCTTAAAGTATATAGGAAGAAAGGCCAGCGGGTATAATACGAACGCCGAGGCTTCTCTACCTTCCGCGGAATAATTAATTTATGAAAGAGATATTCTTGGTATACGCAACATTTATTCAACTTGTGCGGCATTTGATCTGAACTACTTATTTACAATACGATGACGCGTTGATTGAAATGCGTCAATTAGAAATTTCATGTAATATTGTAATTCTAAAGCCTATAGAAGAAATGCCGAATTCATGATTTCTGTTTAGAAAGAAAATAAAAGTTTCAATCCTGAAATTGTCACATAAGGAGCTAGAAAATCCAGTATCGAATGACTCGACAACCAGGCCACAGGAGCTTTCGAGGGCCCCTAGTTTCACCGGATCGAAAGCCGCGGCTCACGCGAATCCTGTCGCCCGGCGAGAAAAAAGAGCATCAACCACTATCCGAAGAAGACAGACAGCCGCCGATAAAAAAAGCTCGAGCTGGCGATAAATAAGCCAGGGTCGAACAATAAATCGGCAGCGCGATCGAGGCATCGATTCGGCCCTCTCGCGAGTATATAAATCTCGCTGATGGTAAACAAAATTATGCCCGTATCGCGCGTAGACCGTGGCTGCCTCCCTCACGAGCCACTCATTAATATTGATGAGCGAGAGGCGGCCGCCCTCTCAGACACCCGCCGCCGCTCATCGTTGTCATTGTTTCGTCGATACACATATACACGCGGCAACGAAAAGAAAACAGTGTCTCGCGAGCGTGAAATTGTGTCACGTGCCGCGCGCGTCGTCACTTCTTCTTCTTCTCGTAGCTCGCGTTATTATTAATGCATCGCGTGCGCCTGTGCGGTCGCGCGCGGCTTTTCTGAATAATACATCCTGGCGAAATCAAACGCGCGCGGGCGTGTGTGCAAACGAGCGCTGTGTGCGGAGAAAAAGCGAGAGTGGTGCGCGTGGGGTGAAACACGAGAGAGCAGAGGGTTGGCAAGGACGACGGGGGAGAAATTAAGAGGGAGAGTTAGTTGCGCGCCGCCGGGAGTGAGTGAGAGAGAGAGAGAGAGAGAGAGAGAGTACGAGAATTTTTGAAAATGGAGAGCAGTTTTGTGCGGATAGGAGGGAGCGCGCGCGTGCGGCAGCAGCGGCTCGAGTGGCCGATGAAAGGGGTGCATCCCGTAGTTATCGCAAATCTGTTTTGTTTAAGCTCTGTCTGTCTGTCTGTCCGCCCTATGACTTTTTGTCGGGGATTTCACGGGGCTTTTTTATTTCTGCTTTGCAGGATGTATATAATGTGCAAAGCTCGCTCATAACGATTTTTGTCAATACTTTATATAACTGACTGAAAATACATTCCAGGGGGGGAATTTACAAGTGTTTATTGGCACGTACGAATTTCAAGTGCGTTGAGGCCTTGAACGAATTTATTAAATCAGACTTTGCTGTGAACCAATTTAATATTTTACTCGGGTTTTTCAATCATTCATAAAACGATGATAGATGGAAGTAGTGAACTAAAACGCGAAAGAGTAACAAATAACTACGGGATAGCGTCAGGGAGCAGGTCTTGGATTTCAATTTTGAAAAATACTTTCTAAAAATGAAGCCGACTCATTACAGTCTTTATAAAGAGACAATGATTTCGAAGATGTGTGCTTTCGAATTATAAATTTACTTTCTTTTGAATATCCTTAAAAAAGAGTAGAGCTTTCATTTGACGTAATTTGTATTAATTACTCTAATGTAGAATAATCTTAAAAAATTGTTTATTAATGTTTTATATTTTCTTTTACATAATTCTCTATAATAGTGGTAGACCAGTCTAATTTGTTTTTAATTCATTATATTTCATAACAAATTGTTATATTTTGACTTTCGTCCTTCGAGATAAAGCTTTACAATTAAACGCATTTTGTGAACTAAACAATTAAAATATACAATTTTTAGAAAATGGTCATAGGGATATGAGCCGCCCATACATACTGTGTGTGTATGTGCGTGTGTATATGCGTGCGTGTGTGCGTGCATAAGTGTGTCCCTGAATGTGAAATTGTGAGGGGAGGAAGATTTTGTGTGTACGTGTACGTGGAATAAGTCTTATTTTCCTTGGTTTAGATTTCTTAATTCGGGAAAAAATATCTTTTTGTAAAAATGAATTTTATTTTTTTTTTTGTTAGAGCCTTTTTTATCAAAATTTTTCATTCTATCGTTTTTTATTCTCTCGTTTTTAATATAAAGCTAATATGATCGATAGCTATTATAGTTATTAGAATGTTGGTAAAAACGTAATTTAAAAAAAAATCTTAAAAGTAGATACATTATACCGGCACTGTTCAGACATTGTTACTTCAAGTGTCAAAGGCTCTGTTTTACTTAAAATTTCCCTTTAAAAAATTTGTTCGCAGTTCATACTTTCAACTATAATTGATATGTGTTCCGTATATATTTTTTGTCCATTAGTTTAGTAAATTCGATTCTACATTCTTCTTCCGATTGCTATGAGTTTATTGGGCAGCGTAAATAATGCATGCAAATAATTATTAATTGTTAACATCGCAAAGGGATACATTATGCATTTATATATAAACAAACTCGCCCAGTTGGTTGTGTAAACAAAATTACACAGTTAAATCAATTTGAATTAACACGATTATATATCTCGTGTATACAATAAGAGATATAGAAACGAAAAACATTTTTTAGCCAAGAAGTTGTTTATTCACTAAAAATAGGCAAAAAATGAATCCATTTTTTCACCATCAGTGAAAAAACTACATTTATTTTTAAATAAAGCACGACACTTTTATATTTTTCAGAAAAATCTAATAACAAGCTTATTATTGTAAAATTGAGATTATATTCATTTTAATTACAGTTTAATCTCCAAGTGTTCTATTATAAAAATTATATTTATAATTATTAAAAGGATGTCGTTTTGTTAAAAGGATGTATTTTAAAATGAAAAAATGTATAATAATTTAAAATAATAATTTAATGGATAAATTTTCTTTATAAATATTTTTTTTCAAAGGTTGTTTTTTCATAATCCGTTTACATTATAACTTATTATTACCATTTTTCTGATTACAATCAAAGTGTTGGATATTTTATGCAGTATAAATAGACTATATCTTTATAATACAATGCTAAAAGGTATTGATAAGTTGTTTTGCGCTTGTGTTGATATTATAATAGCATAGAATTTGAATTTATATATATAAGAAAAAAAGATGTATTATTTTCGTTAATAATTTATTAAATCAAATCATTTCAAAATCAATGTTCTTAGTAGATAATTACGACATGTATGTACATAATTACTTTTATTATGAATAACAATGAATTATTGAATATTTAACCATAGTAGGATGTAAAAACTAGAGTAAAACAACTATATACATTTATGTAAAAGTGTATCGATTTATTGCGGTTAAGTGTGACTGCCTTTAAAATACGTTTAAAAATGTGATCTTTATTTAGAATGGTTAAATATACGATAGGGACTATTAATAGGTAAATGGACCGCTAACTATTCCTTAAAATAGAAACGAACGACTCCAAAGACACCAATACCTTTGCTTTATCAACAAACAATTATCGAGTATATAAAGGAAGTATATAACAAGTATATAAAGGAAATTGTATATTTATTAAATTAACAGACAAATATTTTGCATCTACTGATTGAATTATTTAATTATTTTAGCAATAAAATACAACGGAAATACGCTAATCAAATTGTACTGTGCTATAAAGATGAATTACAGTAACTATTATTGTAGAAATACGTGCATGCATAGATCAACAGTGATTCGGACTCTGTCTATCGATGTTAAGGGTCCTCGGCATTTCATCATAATCTCACACACACACACACAGATACAGCATATACGTAGCTCGAACGCACGCATCGACTTCATCGCACTCGACAATCGCATAATTCAAACCCACGCGCGAGGATTCAATCCGAGGCGGAAAGCCCTGGCACAATTACGGGCGAACGGGAGGAGAGAGAGAGAGAGAGAGAGAGAGAGAGAGAGAGAGAGAGAGAGAGAGAGAGAGAGAGAGAGAGGGAGAGGCAGAGGGTGGCAAACTGAGAGAGGGAGAGAAAAACACACACAGTTGCAGCCCTTGTATAGACGAGAAAATCGTACAAAGGGAGATTAACAGAGCAAGAAAAGCTCGCGGCGGCTATTCTGCACAAAAGTTCGACGGGAGCTTTCCTCGTCTCGCTGAATAAAATCCGATGTTTTTTAAAGCACGTCGCCCGTAATATTTCACCGGTACGTATGCCATCTAGATTGTTCCAGTACGCGCGGCGCCCTTTTCGAGCTTTCTTTTTCACTACTATATATAATCAGGCCAACGGGCTGAATTCGTCGTACGTACCTGTGACGCGGGCGCACGAAGCCGATTAATGCTGCGCCTGAGAATGGCATTTTCTTACGTTAGATCATTAATCATGGCTATCTAGGTCTGAATACAATAGCGAACAATAAAAAATGATAGATGACGGGAAAGAAATGAATATGAACATTTGCCGTTTCATCATTTCAAACATAACAATAAACGTCAAAAGCTCAGCATAAAACTTTGAGCTTTCCGGGAGCTTTCCGTCGAGCTTGACTTTAGAAAAAAAGAGAGGGAAAAGAGGGAGAGAGAGAGCTTAACTCGAATGGAGTTGTGTGCGGCGGAACAAAGGGAAGCTTCCCATTGCGAGAATGGAGATTCCCCATGGCTCGGGCGCCGTAAAAGCTCCACTCTTTCGCTCCCCCCTCCCCCCTCCCGTTGTAACCCGTTTAAAAAACCGCCCTCCGCACCCCCGGATTTCCTCATTTCCCGCGCACTTTTCAGCCCCTCGCTAGTCAGCCGAAAAGCGGCCCGCACATGATTTACGCGACGCGCTTCCGTCCCCTCCCGCCGCTCCCCCTGTCGATGTTCCCTCTCGCGATAGCCGGATCTCGCCGAGATACACCGCACGATCAGCGGGGAGAGCCGCGAGCATACATCCACGGCAGTCCATCATAGGCCCAGCTAAGCTCCGTGTACGTCGCGAGGCTCGGCGCGTGATTCCGTGACGGAGGCACTTTCGGCCAGCGCCGCATAGCGAGCACACAGCTGGGGAGCTGCACGCACACACCCACACCTGCGCTCGCGCGCACAGGTGTACAATACGTACTGGGCGGCGCGGGGCGGCGCGGGGCGGCGCGGGGCGGAAGAACAGACAGACACAGCGCACACTTACGTCTGGGCTGCGGTGGAGGCGACTCCGTCGGGGCTGGCCGCTGCTCCAGCAGCTGCTGCCTAATCTTGTCGCCGCGAGCACATACTAACGTACGGAGATGATGCGAAAGCGAGAGAGCCGCTCGGTGCGTGTCTGCTAGCCGAGCTGGGGCATTGCACCCCCCTCCGCCGCCCGAAGCTCCTCGCCTCTCCTCCCTATTCTATACTGCCTTCCCCCGTCGCTCGCACTTGGCCAATGTTTACACCTCGGACGCACTCGCGGTGTACTGCCAGGAGGAGGCTCCCTGGCGAGATAGAGGATCGCGGCGTAGACGGCGGCAGCAGCTGCGTACGCGCGCGCGCGCGCTCCTCGTACACTGAGGCACTCTCTGCCTATAGACCGCGTCCGGGTCAACGGAGCGTGCACCCACGACCGAGAGAGAGACAGACGGCAGCGACTCCCTCGGAGAGACGGGGCCTCGACGCAGGCGCAGCCGACGAAGCCCCCCCACGGCGGCGCAACCCCCGAGAGCGAGCGAGAAAGTATATATACCCTGAGTAGGGAGCTTTACACGCACAACGCTCGACGAAGGGTGGCCGCCGGCAGCAAAGTCTATATACCTATAGGAATGCCGGGTTGACGGGACGCTATATATATGTCGACAGCTTTCGGCTCGGAGCAAATCAAACTTTTGTTTTTTAATGTCGGTGATATATGTTCTTGAAAAAGTCCTTTAGTCGACTTCATTGTATTAGAATTCGCGGTGATGGATTGCTAAAAATTGATTCAAATTGCGGCAGCTTTTGTAGCCATTTTATTGAATTTATATCAATTCTTATATGTATTGCAAAATTTTTAGCAAACAATTCGTTAAAATTTGAAAAAATAATTTTATTAAGAATAAAAATATTTTATATTTTCAGTGATAAAATAGAGAAAGGGTTTCTGAATCATTTATCGATCGATTTTTAATCAATGGTCCTTATCCAAACATTAACAGAATCCCGTATAATTTTCTGTTCATATAGTATAAAATTTCATTCAAGATTTTGGTTATACTTTTACGGCTTTATCTCATTGTAAATGAAATGAGCATTATATAATTAACACGATATTAGAGTTATCAAATAATAAAATATGAATTACTTGTGCAGCTTAGACGTATAACAGTGTTATTTGAGCCAACAAGAAACACCTATATTCCCTCGTAAATATCATAAGAAGCTTAACTTCTTGTCAAGCTTTCTTCGAAGTGATGAATGACGCGAAATATTTTCTATCAATGTATGCGCAATATTAAATCATGTTTCTCTTATGAATGAAAAAATTATTCTGTTCCTATAAAAAATTATGGTTATACATTGTGTTGATTGGTTTTTTCATCAAAATAAATCTGAATAAACTATTCTATTAAAAGATTCATCACAGTGCATTACAATATTCTTAGACATGTGGATCACGCAAATTTAAGTGCACATGTATAATAGTTACGCGCAGTGCTACGACACCCCATAATCCAAAAATTATTTGGCTAACGACCAAAGTTTCTTAAGCAGCTAAATTATGCATAATACACTGCTTAAGATACAAATAGTTCTATAAAAAAATAAAGCAGCTTTGCATCGAGACATTCGACTTTCGAGAATGTCAAAACCATCGAGGCCTTAAGTATCGTTATTGTAATAACCAACAATATTTTTCTTTGCGTTAACGACATTGTGATTGTACATTTTTCAGCTACCTTAAGATATTCTGATGGCAACCATAATGAAAAAGGACGAAATGCGCTTGGGGCGCTGCTAATGGGAAATCCAGTGAGAATCTATTACCGTTTCATTAATGTCATTATTGGATTCCTCCCCTCGTTCTCGACTTCCGCAAGAAATATCGGCTTTCGAAGTAACGGCTGGATTATTGCGGCGAATTATAAAGAAGTAATGAGAACGCTAACAAAATAATTTAACCAATTATATAGAAAATTAATAACAGATTCTTACGGTAATCCGCAATTACAAGTTAAGTATAATCAGGTTGTTATAGGGCAAGTAGGATCTTCCAAAATTATGTATTTTTTATTCCATTAAAAACCTATAAAACATGTTTGGACGTTTATTATAGGTTTTAAGTATATATATTATGGTTAAATTTAGAAACTTAATTATTTTGGGGTTTCACATAGTGTTTGTGATTTTAATTTGTTATTAAGTTTTAGAAAATTCATATTTGTCATGCAGTGATATAATAATTAGTTGAATAAATAACTAAAACTAAAGTGCAAAACATATATATACGTATATATAACGGAAAATGCAAAAATGGCGGGAAGTATGGAACTTTAAACAAATTTCAATTTTTCTTCAATACATTTTCGCATCATGTTCATAAAATTACGAGAAACTATTAAAATGCTTCTAAGAAAATAATTAGCGAAAACTGTACAAGATCTGAGAGACTCACTTCTTGTCGGAACATCTGCCGGAGGCCTATACATTCCTCTCTTCTCCTTCATCCTCATCGCTTTTTTATCTCTCGAAATTCGGCAGCACTTTGGTTCAGAAAGAAATGAGCCTCCCTGCTGTTTCCATCAGGCCAATCTCACTAGCTGCCTACGCCCCCAGAAAACACGAGAAAACTGTCACTCATCCGAAGGGAAAACACCGGCGCACGGCCAAGGAAGAGCTAAAAAATCTTAATTGACATACTGGCGGATCGGGCGCCGGTGCGCCGCTGCTCAACCTCGCTCAACCCCAACTCGACGCGAACTGCCCCGTGTGTAGCGCGCGCGCTCCCCCAGCCCGCCGCCCCTCGCGCGGCACGTGCGCGCTGCGCGTCTCTGTGTGCGTGGGCGCGGGGCCGCGAACTGCGCAGGCGCCGCGTGCGCGCGGGACAGGACGCAGCGTAAGTAGGTGTGTAGCTGTAGGTATCTATACGGCGAGCGCCAACACCGCAACACGTTCTCCCTATACGTAATTACTCGCGTACACGTGTGCGCGGAGCGAGAGGGACGGAGAGTGAGAGAAATTCATGTGTCCGAGAGATGCAGCGGTGCGCGATCGGGGGAACGAATGACTCGCCGCGCGACGGGGATGGGGCTTTTTCTCTCGTGGGGCTGATGCTGTGAGCGTTGCGCGCATACTGATGGACGGAGAGTTGCGCGTATCGTTCGAGAACTCCCTAATTACAACAGGCGGGTACACACGCGTACTGGCAGTACGTCATGTCAGCGCGTTATTGGCTCGGCAGATACGCGCGCGATGCTACAGCTGGCCTGGAATTGCCCGCCCAATCACGTCAGTTTGAAAATTATTCAAAAATAAATAGCGACACGCCTAATTAGATCGCGTCCCCCCAGATGCGCGGCGTTGTAAAAAGTATCAATCGAGCCAGTCCAGCAGCTGCCGGCCACCACCGCAATACTAATGCAGCGCAAGCATTGGCCGAGGAGCGAAATTTGCGCGCTGGTATTTGCCGTCCTCTCCTCTCGCCTCATCCCGCAGCTCGGACGACCACTACCTGCCACCGCTATATTTACACACACAGCGACTGCCTCGACCCGTCCGTATCTACTTGGAACTTCTAATCAAACTACCCACGGAGTAGATCGAGGCGGGAGAGATAGAGAGGAAGCGAAAAATCCCATGTAGGGCTCGGGGCGAATCTGTTGGTTCGTTTTTCCTCTGTTTGCAGAGCGACGCGCGAGGACTTTCCTCTATTTCCCGTGCGGCTGAGTATATACCTGGGAGGGAAAGGCTCGCGGCAACGGCGTGTGGCCCATTTATTTTTAGAGACCGGCCGACACGACTCGAGCCAGTTGTATTACGTGGGGGCTTCAAAATTAGAAGCGGAAAACCGGAGGAGCTTTTCGCGAGATGCGTAATGCGGGCTCTCTCGTGTGGGAGGGTTTCTTCAAATAGCCCTTTTGGGGATTGGCTTTGTCTTTTCTAGATGGAGGATGAAGCCTGATGTTTGGGGCTCTGCTTTATAGAAGGGATGCGAGTTTGGTTTTTAACGGAAATTTAGTAGGCCAAGTAGTGGCTGCGGTGATATGTGCGAAAGCTCTCTTCAAGAAGGCTCTATCAGTGGCGATGCCGGAACTTGGCGAGGCGGCTTTTACTAGAAAATTTATATAAAGTAGTAATCGATACTAACTTCCGATCGGCTGAATAATTGACCGTCGCTAGAGAATCCGAACGGCGGCGCGCACCTGACGACGCATAAACATGTGTACGTAGATAGACCGCGAACGATTCCGGGGATGCCCTCCGCCTGCAACATTAATCCAAAGTGCGCGGCCTATTTGCTCCGCACTATTCCATCCATCCGGCCGAAATCAATGTTATTTACGGAATACGTGCCACAACTTCTCGACCGACAATGTGTGTCGCATAATGATTCATTTTTCGCGCAATGAAACCCCTCAGCGGTCCATATTTTTATGGCTGGAAGTTCCGAAATGTGACCACTCGAAAAGGAATTTAGCGACGTTGCACGAGTTTGACGAGGGCGCAAACGAGCGAGCAACTCGACCAAAGTATACATCCCTTCATCTCCCTCGTTCCCGTAAAAGCAGAAGAGTGCGAGAGGAGGGAAGCGTCGAGCGATGAATACGAATGACGATAAAAAATCCATAGGCACACCCCCAAATTTCGTATAAACGAGGAGGCGAAGACAGGCGCATGGCGTGATGCCTCGGCAAAACTGGGCCAAACTTCCTGCGCGCGCGTCATTTTGCGTCGAGGAACGGGTCATTAAAAATCCAGCGACGGCTCGACAAAACTCGTAAAACGAGCGAGCGCGATTCAAAAGCTCACCGGCGAGAGAATGGAGCGAAGTTCGGCGCAAGCACACACACACACCTACGCTTTTCTCTCTCCCTCTGGCTTTCTGCGTGCTATATACGAGCGCGGGGCGCGCATGCGCGGCCGTTGCCAGGCCGACGAGGGGAGAGCAGTCTGCTACTGCTGCTGCGCTCGCGGGGGCGTGCAGATATGCGTATTGATTGCGCTCCGTCTCTGTCTCCGAGAGTGAGAGAGAGAGAGAGAGGGGGGTGGAGGACGCGGGAAAAGAGAAGCGACTCCGTATATGCGGCCGACGTGCCGTTTCTCTTCTTTTCGCCTTTTCTCTTCTTGCTCTTTTCTTTCGCCCTCTCTCTCGCACGCGGGCGCAGCTGTCTCTTTTTCTCTCTGTGCTAGCTCTCCTATCCTGGCTTTTCTGGCAGAGTCGTCGTAAGCGCGTCGTCTTTGTAGCGCGAGAATTATTTCCGAGGGGTGGGCGACGGCGGAGGCGATCGCCCGCGATGTTGGGATAGGTTGGGAAGAAAGCGCGGCGACGTTTTTTATTATTATAGTTTTACTCAACGTAGCGTGAGGACAGAGAGGGAGAAGGAGAGGAGCTAGAGCGAACACACATAGGATTGCCTCAGTCAAATCGAGTGAAATGTATACACGGAGGTTTTTATTTGGGGCTGTGCGGAGGAGGGGCTGCTGCGACTGAAGTGAAGTGTATCGATTCGAGCGAGATGAGCACGCGTATACCTGCGCGGCGAAAACGCATTTATCTGATAGTCGGGTATGCGAAGGGAGAGGGGGATATCGCCGTTTATTACCCGCGCTTGCACCGTGGAGAAGAATTGCTGAACTGAAACGTGCCGAGGGGATTATTTTTTAATGTTTGAGCGAGGGAAAGGATATGTGTCAATAAAAATACGAGTATTCCAGATTTTCCGTTCATTTCCGTTACGTTTTTTTCTGGTATACATTGGAAAATCAATGGCAAAAAATGCTATTTTCCACTTCAAAATATTACTTATGTACGACAGAACCACTTGGCGACAATTTTATCAATAGACGTAATGAAAATTGTCGTAATGAATAAAAATAACCTGAGAAAAAATGATGTAAGAAATACAAAAGCGATTCTCATGAATATAAATGTATATTTTAAGAAAAATTTCCATTTCTACATCTGCACTGCATAGTGCAATTTACACTGCGCATTTAAACTCAAAATTAGTCATGAAACTTTTATGAGACTACACGGGTATACTCTCTAAGCCTTTCCCAGCTAGTGTAGAACCGTGTCAAATGTCTTATTCAAATTATAGAGCTCATAATGTAAATATATACAGAAAGTCTAAAATTATTGTTGATTTTAAAGATCGATGTAAATTTTATGATTAATATTATTTTTACTGAAAAATATATTCGAACATAAATACTACTGCCTAAGTCCTAGTTTAGATTCACATTTACAATTCAAAAACCTTTTCTTAAAGGATTAAAAACAAGACGGTTTAATATGCATAAAAATGTTTATTTTTAATTATATGAACAATTCTGCAGAAAACATCTGCGTACAACAAATAAATAAAACTTTTTTGGGGGCACACCTACCAGACTAGATTCTGTTGGTTCTCTGAGGACAGTGCATCTGAGAGCAAGCTTTTTTGCTAACAGCAAATTTTTTTAAATGCTTAAAATGACCCCTTTTTCAAAGATAAATCGTTTTGTCTGAAAGAGTCACATACATTTCCAGATAAAGAAAATAAAACTAGAGAAGGCGACCTTTTATTTGTTTCTTACCGGACAAATAAATGTCGATTTCTTCAAAAGTTACAGGAGTTCAAAGATATGTGTAGAATACACTAGGTTTTGAAAATACGTTGAAAAATGGCGAAAAGCCGCTTTCTTTACATTTACAAAGCATTTCGTCTATTTAACGCTCATCTTTTAATTCATCTAACTTTTGAAAGAATCAACATTTTGTTATCCGGTAAAAGGCAAATAAAAGCTCGTATTTTTAGTTTAATTTTCTTTTTTGAAATCTTCCTGACAAAATGATGCATATTTGAAGAGTGTCATTTTTAAGCATTTTTTTTAAATAAAGTTATTGTTCGCAAAAAAGCTTGCTACCCAATTGGTCTTGTAGGTGTGCCCTTCAACAAATTTCGTTGTGTTTTTTGTACCCAGTTCTTTGATTATTTTCGTAGAATTGCTCAGATATTGGTTTACTTCTCACAAAAAACGTGGGAACAACGATACTTTCATATAATAGAGGATTTCTGCATTAATGTAATGTTATATGCATCGATGAACTTCATAGATTTGGTAATTACTTGGTTGGTCGATACTCGGAAAAAGAGAAGCAGATTGCATAAAGTCAACAAAAAATTATGTGTGCTTCTATTTTTTTCGTATTACTCAAAACATATTTTTATAAAATAAGAACCATATAAAATAACGTTTTACATATACACAAGAAAGTTGACATAAATCCAGTAAAAAATATAGGTAGAGTTGAACACTATTAGCTTTTTTATTTAAAAAACCGCTGCTAACTGTTTTAGCAGAATGATTTCACAAAGAGAAGTGCATTACATTAATTTCTTTTAAATATAAATAAAATTTTTTAATAAATTACAAAAAAAAGTATAAAATCGTACCAAGATTTCTTAAAGAGTGCGAAAAATTGATGATAATGGTACGAGTTAGTTTTATCAAAAATCTGCTTTCAATTACAATAAACTAATAAAACTTTCAAATGAATTTTTTTTTTTTTTTCAAGAATCTTGTATTAATATTTTAACGGGAATCCTGTGTAATTAATTAAAAACCGCTGCTAACTGCTTTAGCAGAATGCTTTCTCAAAGAGAATTCATAAATTACATCAAATAATTTTTTTAAATGTGTATACGTACAATTCTATGAAAAACTGTGATCAAACTGTAAATGTTATTTTCAAAATATTTCTTTTTAGCATACTTATGACATTTGGTTTTTCTTGTTGTTTGTAGCATACGTAAGAGAGATTCGCTGTTGTATAA